>CAUYON010036123.1:0-33843 GCA_963573935.1 Arctocebus calabarensis
GCATCACAGCTCACAGCAACCTCAAACTCTTGGGCTTAAGCGATTCTCTTGCCTCAGCCTCCGAAGTAGCTGGGACTACAGGCGCCCACCACAACACCTGGCTATTTTTCTGTTGTGGTTGTCATTGTTGCTTAGCTGGCCCAAGCTGAGTTCGAACCCACCAGCCTCTGTGTATGTGGCTGGCAACATAACCACTGTACTACAAGTGTTGATCCACAGACTGTATTTTTTAAGGGGTTTATATTTTGGAATTCCTCAGTACAGTTCTTTTAGTAACAATATTTTATATAAAAATTGCTATCACATGTGCATCATAACATCTGTTTTTATTCTCCAATTACCTGGTAACCACTGTTCATAGCTTGCTACATAAACACTACAGTAACCAATATTAGGCTTTGGTATATTTGCATTTGCACTTTTCTCTCTGTTTACTATACACATGTGTACACACATGCACACACCATATGTACATGTACTGGTAAAAAATTACACATGTAAAAAATGTTATTCTTTCTTCTAAGAAAAACAGGACCATCCTGTAAATAGGTATCTGAAACTTGTTTATTTACCTAAGAGTACATCACAAATATCTCTCCAAATCAATACACTAGTATCTAACTTACTAGCTAGTTTTAATAGCTGCAAACTATCTTAAAGTCTGAAAAGACCATAATTTATACAATGAAAAATTGTCTCACTGCTGATGGACATTTAGCTTTTTTCTGCTTTTTTCTCCCTATAAAACAAGGCAACAATAAACATCCAAGTGTGTGCTCACTTGGAGTGTGTGCACACATACGTGTGCAACTTTGTGGGTAGATTTTGTAACTGACTCGCCATCATTGACTCCTAGACTAGTCAAAGCCAAGAAAAGGCCAGGTGTGGTGGCTCACACCTATAATCCTAGCACTCTGGGAGGCCGAGCCAGGTGGATTGCCTGAGCTCACAGTTTCAAGACCAGCCTGAGCAAGAGCAAGATCCCCATCTCTAAAATTAGCTAGGCCTTGTGATGGGCATCACGAGGCTGAGGCAAGAGAATCACTTGAGCCCAAGAGTTGGAGGTTGCCGTGAGCTGTGATGCCAAGGCACTCTACTGAGGGTGACGAAGTGAGATTCTGTCTCAAAAAAAAAAACCAGCCAAGAATAATTCTATCCCCGGGTTGGTGATTGGTGAGAAGTGGACAAAAAAACCCAGTTCTGGCCAATGAATGTGAAGTGAAGGGAAGTGGATCAAGGAAGTTCTATGATGTGATGTTTAAAACTGATTCAAATGGCTGGGTGCAATGGCTCACACCTGTAATCCTAACACTCTGAAAGGCGGACGTGGGTGGATTGCTTGGGCTTGAGAGTTCAAGACCAGCCTGAGCAAAAGAGAGACCTCCTTCTCTACTAAAAATAGAAAAATTGAGGCAAGAGGCTCACTTGAGCTCAAAAGTTGGAGGTTGCTGTGAGCTATGATGCCATAGAACTCTATCCAGGGTGACATCTTGAGACTCTGTCTCAAATAAAAATAAATAAAATTTAAAAAATAATAATAAAACTGATTCAAATTCCTCGCTTTAATGCAAAAAATAAAAACAGCAATAACAATGAAGAAACAGATGGAAAGTGACAGGGTCCTCAATGACAATTCTGGCATGCTGAATTAACCAACGTTAGAATCTGTTCCGTTTTTCTGGGCTTCCTTTCTTTTCAGGAAAAGTATGCATTTTTTTTATTGGTTAAGTCACTTTTGGTTTTCTGTTCATGATAGCAAAGAACACATCCTAACAGATATACCTTATGTACAGGTTTATTTCCACGACAAAAATTTGCAAAGAAGGTTTGCCATATTATTATTATATTTGCATCTGACAGTTTAAAATCCAAAAATATTGTAACAATTCATACTTCCACCAGTGATGGTATATGGGACTGCTGATATTCCCCATGCTTTCACAAGAAAGGGAAATTATCAATTATAAGTTGAAATTCAGTTTCAAGTAATAGGTAACTAAGCCAACATGATTAAATTAAAAGGGAGGCTGGGAGCAGTAGCTCACACATGTAATTTCAGCACTCTGGAGGCCAAGGTGGGTGTATTGTCTGAGCTCATGAGTTTGAGAACAGGCTGAGCCAGAGAGAGACCCTGTCTCTAAAAATAGTCGGGCATTGTGGCAGGCACCTGTAATCCCAGCTACTCGGGAGGCTGAAGCAAGAAAACTGTTTTATCCCAAGAGTCTGAGGTTGCTGTGAGCTATGATGCCATGACACCCTACCAGGGGTGACAAAGTGACACTCTGCCTCAAAAAATAAATAAATAAATAGATAAATAAATAAATATTAAAAGATAATTTATTTGGTTCACATATCTAAACAGCCCAAGAGTAGATGTTGATGCAGATGGGGCTTGATTCATAATATATGTGGTATTGCTACTGTGGAATAGAATGAATTAATCCAAAACAAGAAGATAAACAATGTATTAGAGTTTATTACACCACTGCTTTTAATTTTTCCCAATATTATAAATGAAAAAAATACCATTTTTTAATTTGCATTT
Organism: Arctocebus calabarensis; assembly: GCA_963573935.1. Taxonomy (NCBI): domain Eukaryota; kingdom Metazoa; phylum Chordata; class Mammalia; order Primates; family Lorisidae; genus Arctocebus; species Arctocebus calabarensis. Next base: position 2,546 of record CAUYON010036123.1, read on the forward strand.
CCCTAACCACTGCTGGTCAAAGTGGGCTTTGAATACAAATCAGTAGATCCAGACATTCTTTTACCAATATCCTATATTATATTCTTCACATTAGCTCCACTTGAAATTCTGATTAGAAAAAGGCATGAAAGAAATAAAATACTGCCATCAGAAGATGACAAGAGATTTGGAAATTCTGCCTGGGAAAACTTAGTGATATGTTAAATTTGTCAAGGCTAAAAAATAATATAATTTCTCAAGAACAATTGAGGGTTTAATTATTGCCTGTTATTGAGGAAAATTCATGAGAAGTTACTGAGCAGCTGAAGAAGGGATTGAATTGGAGACAGAAGAAATCACTGTAGTCCCAGCAGTTGTATTTCTCAAAAGGAAAGTTACAACACAGGGATAGTGGTAGTAGATCCATGCTGTTGGTTTGCCCTCCCTCTCCTGTAACTCATATGTGGTCCTGAGGGAACTCTGAGTATTGAAGCCATGCCCTCCAGCTCAAGAACCATCACCTGACCCAGCTGACCAATCAATATGGCCTTTCTTTCTGGTCATGGTGAATGGCTGAAAGATGGGCATGGGATGTGAGTGAAGCTCATTAGAGTCCTCTTTAGGACTTTTCTGCCAGAGTAATCAGCAGAGAATATATCTTTTGCATTGGAGTTGATAATTTGGGCATCCCCTTGAAGCCAGTTGTACTCCTGAATTTCCAAGTCATATGAGTCAGTAAATTCCCTATTTGACTTGGGGTGCTTTGTTCAGATTTCTATTTTCCCATAAAAAGTTTTTAGCCAATATACTAGGTTACTCGCAGGTCTGTCGTAGCTCTTTCTTCTGAGCCTATTTATATGAGGTAACGTGTAGAAGGAGGATGGTCAAATGACACCTCTGGAGTTTGGTGGCATCAGTAAGTATAGGAGAAGAAGAGGTAATGCAGGGCTAGTGTGATTCTCATTGCAAATTCTGGGAAATGCATCCATTGTTCCCACATTTCTTATATATGATTCCAGAACTCATAAGTGAGAGATGTCTAAGTGATTTACAATGTGCAAGGGATAAAGTCATAATCCTTCTTCCTTTGTTTCATGAGAAATGAGAAGTTGATTCCTATTTGCAATCATTCTTACAAACCGGAATCTGGACCCAGTGTCAGCTGCAGTGTGATCAGTCAAACAGCCCTTTTTAAAAAGTTCTTTCTAAAACTCATTCGGTTGAGGCAATTTATCAGGATGTGAGTTAGAAGCAAAGCTATAATAAATCAAAACTAACTACAGCCAAGTTAAAACCTTTCAGAGAGCCTTTGTAACTTTAGGTTGCAAGAGAACAGAAAAAGGAACTGAACTGAGCTCTGAGCCTCAGGTTTTTGGAAACTGATAGAAAGGAAATAACGTCAAGCCATAGTAAGAATGGCTACCCTTTGTGGAGTTGCTTCTGCACACCAGGCATACCATATGCTGTCTAATGATCCTCATAACTATCTTGTAAAGGAGGCAGTTTTAACGCATGGATATTCACGTGGGGAAACTGAGTCTAGCAGAAACCGAGGTCTGCCCAGGATTGCCTACTTAGTACGTGGTAGATCTAGGAGTCATGCTCAGTTCTAGCTTGGCTGAGGCCTACGTCCTTTCCCAGACTCCACGTGTCTCCTACAGCATGATGCGCCCATCTACAGCTGTGTTCATCAGGGGTTTTGACTTAAGGCATTCCCTCAAGAACTGGGCTTCCAGGCAAGGCCTCCGAAGGAAGCAAATCGCACCTACAGTTATTACAGACTGTTTGGTCTTCTCTTCTAGAGTGGTGTTTTTCTAGAGAAACTGTTTCCTGCCTTCAACTGCTCTCCTAAAATCTCAGTTCTGGCTCGGTGCCTGTAGTCCAGCAGTTAGGGTGCCAGCCACATACACCGGGGCTGGCAAGTTCGAATCCAGCCTGGGCCTGCTAAACAACAATGACAACTACAACAAAAAAAATAGCCAGGCACTATAGTCCTAGCTACTTGGGAGGCTGAGGCAAGAGAATCACTTAAGCCCAAGGGTTTGAGGTTGCTGTGAGGTATGACGCCATGGCACTCTACCAAAGGTGACAAAGTGAGACTCAGTCTCAAAAAAAAAGTAGTAATAATAATAAAACAAAATCTCAGTTCAGATGTTGTACAGATACTAGTAAACATTAGCTTTTTTAATTTTTTCCCACTAACTTAACAGCCCATTACTGCTTCTCACGGGAAGTCATAATATGCTTATCTATGGTAAGTCACATGATAGACTCAATTTATATTATAGACATTGTGCTCCTTATGTCTCCTTAACTGAAATGTTTACATAATTGTTATGGAATCTCCTTTACTAATTTTGCAGTATTCACAAATTTCCCCTCTCACTAAGCCTGCCAAAGAGATCCTATAATTATCTGCCCAGTTTTCCTCCTTAGAAGACGTGAGAAAATAATAGAGTTCTGCTAATTATTTTGTGCTTCTTTTTGCCTCTACAAATCTGCCTCTTCTCAGAGGAGAAATCATCAGGGACAGAGCTTCTGTAGAGTTGCACAGTGACACCTGTGAAAGGTTAGCAGTACCCCAGGTACGAAAGCACACATGCCTACTAGCAAGCAGGGCACCATGGGGTGATTCCTGGAGCTGGGTCACCACTGCTGTGTTCCTCATGGTGTAATCAGGGAATCACATGAAATAATAGACATGAAAAACTCTTTCTGAACTGCAAAGCACTGAGCAAATGTGAGTTATTAAACAAGATGGTGTGTGTGGTGGAGATTACCTTTTGTTGGGGGTTAATCACTTCAGTTTATATAACACTTTTCATTCCCAACCCCTGGTGAATATTATCCCAAGAAATACCACTTGAAATAAAATGCACATACATCACCAGAGTCTAGCAAATGGAGGTACCAATTACAATGGCAATGACGAAGGTCTTAAACGAGACCAGAAATATCGCAACATGTCAGCGCTCACGGATGATGCCACTGTGGTCACAACACCTTCTGAGGAGACAATCAATTCTCAACATTAATGTTTCCCCATCGGTGTTGACTGTTAGGGGGAGGGGTGGAGGAAGAGAGGAACAGAAGAGAGAAAACATTTTAAAATATAAATTTTATTTTTCATAGCAATACATCAGAAAATTCATATAACTCCACAACTCTTTCAAGAGTTTCTTTTTGTTTCCCAATGATAACGGGAGAGAAAATAAGCTGTCATTATCTGAATGATCAAACACAGAGAGCAAAGAGACAGAGGTAAGTGAAACACCAATTACGGCATTGCCAATCTGCGGGAATTGGGCTCTTTCCAAATGACAGTGCAAATGGATCTGAGGACAGGGAAGGGAATGCGGAGGGGGCGGGGAAAAGAGAGCTGCCAAAATACAAGACAGGGAGGCTTAGAGAAATTGCCTCCTGGTGCTCTGGCAACAGTTGAATCAGGCAGAGCCTGTACATTCCCATGCACCAATTGCATTGTGTGTGTTCACTTGTAGATTTGGCTGCTGCCTCCCTTTCCTTGTTTGGGTAGCTAGGCATGAAAAAGAATCATCTGCAACCAGAGCTCAACTTAATTCCCCAGTCCTCTGGGGTAACTATCTTTCAGCATCATGAAATGCTCTGTGTAAAAGGTGAGGCTTTGACTGATCAAAACTGGGATTCAGAGCCTCCATCAGAGTCTTTGTGGATAAAGCTAAGACAATTCTCAGAAAGTGACAGAAGAGCCCTTTACCTCTGGCATAATCTGCATCATCCCAGCATCTTGACATCTTGCCAATGACAAACAGGAACCCCCAATAATTTCTCCCCTCTCTCCTCTCAAAAGCAATGATGGCACAGCTGCTTTCCCACTATAAAAAGACAGTCACTCCTCTCTGTCACGTCAGGCTAGAGCAAAAGGTCAATTTAGAGCAAAAGGTCAATTTATCTTACTGATTAAACTACCATGTGCCAGCTGGGCACAGTGGCTCACACCTGTAAACCTAGCACTCTGAGAGGCCAAGGTGGGTGGATTGCCTGAGCTCACAGTTTTGAGACCAGCCTGAGCCAGAGCAAGACCTCATCTCTAAAAATAGCTGGGCATTGGGGTCGGCACCTATAGTCCCAGTTACTTGGGAAGCTGAGGCAAGAGAATTGTTTGAGCCCAAGAATTTGAGGTTGCTGTGAGCTATGACGCCATGGCATTCTACCGAGGGCAACAAAGTGAGACTGACTAAAAGAACTAAAAAGAACTACCATGTGTCATAGGAACAAACATAAAAGAAATTTACCAGGAGAGCATCTATGATTTCTGATCATTTCCTATACATCCCCTTACCTAAATCTGAGCATGATGCTCCATAGGTTGTAAATGGATGAGGGCAAGTAATGTGGATAAATGTTGCATTGCCTACTGTTTTCAGAAATCTTCATACTGGGTAATTTTAATGTCTGCCTTTTTCCCCTTGGGTCAGGGAAGCCACTGTAAGAAATTATAATTGCTGTTATTTGTATTGTGGACCTACTAGGTTCAAGACACGTTCTTAAGTGCTCTGAGAAACACAATAAAAATTGGCAAAAAGCATGAGTGAATAGATTTCTGGTAAATATAAATGACTGACCACACAGATTTGCTTTTCCTTTCCCAAGTGCCTCTAAAATGGCCATCAAGATATAAAAATTAAGAATACAACATCAGCCCACAAAAACAAGGGAAACAGAAAAAGAAATAACAACAGACGATAGTCACAAAATTTTGGAAATGGCCACCCAAAAGGGGAGAGCAGAAAGGATACAGCAAACAGAGTCACCCAAAAGAAGCAAACTAATTTGTGTCTCTGAATCATCAGAAAGTGTCAGATGTGACAATGTCAGGTGCATCTGAAGGCAGGAGCACTGAGCACGGCTGAACACAGACAGTTGACTGAAAGTCTTTGTAGGAAAGAACACACTCCAGGGTCTCCTTACAGCCTTTTGTGGCCAGGCATCCACCTGTCCCTACTCCAGTGGAAAAACCAAAGGCATCCTCCCTGGGGATGCTGACACATAGGTATTCTGGACTTGGGAACACCAGACACAGCTAAGGCACCACAATTAAATGAGAAACATAAAATGAAAAAAAATAACATAATAAATTGAAAGTCTGACCCAACTCTACCTCCTCCTTCACATCAGTTCTGAGAAATACTATATTGCCGCTCAAGCTTCAAATTGCAGACAGGAGAGAGAAAACTACTCAGAAAGAATTAGGAGTGAGAATGGCCTCATCTTCCCAATAGCAAAACTAGTAGCTTGATATTGATATACTCTGATTCAAGCCCACCCCCACATAGCTCCAAATATTTGATTCTGCGGTTTTGATTCCAAACATAGGCACCTACAAAATATTGGTGATTGCCTCTTAAATACAGCACATCCATTTAGCCCCTTGTGACCAGAGAGATGGCCTTGGTTTTCAGCCTAAAGAAATATTAAGGAATTTCCTGAGCAAAGGAAAAGATCAGCATAAATTGTGTCCCTAGACTCTCTGTTCTTTACGTGGTACTTTACTCTCAACTCCCTGTTCTCTTTTGATTATAACCTAATTGGCAACTATAGCAGCCAAGCCCAGATATGTCCCTGATTCCTGTAATGTAGTCCAAAGCTGATTTCATCACTCTCTTGTTCTCTGCTGGTGATGGGTGGATCCATTGGATCATGAGCCTGGTTTGATGATTAAATAAATGGCTTGGTGACATTTGGATTGGCAGCTTTCCAGATCTGCAATCACCATAAAATTGCAAACACAAATAAGGAACCTGGGGTGGAGCCACTGGGTTCAGGGACCATAGATTTGATATTACTTCACCATTGGAATATCGGCCTTGATTTCCCTTTCTTGGCTGCATTCCAGGGCTAGATACCAGCTCCTCCACAACTGTGTAATGGAGTCAAGGTGATGATGCACAGAATGCCTCCCAGAGCTGATGGAGCTTGCAGAGCCAGCATGCTTGACATATTTCTGATTCTGTTGTCCCAGGTGTCCTTTTAATGGAGGAGGGAGGCAAGGAAGAAGAGAAAGAATAATCTCATCTTTTTAGGTTAGAAGGAGATGATCACATTTGCTTTTAGCAAACCAATTGACCAGAAAAGTCAACCCACATGACCCGAAAAGGAAACTGATGACCTAATTATTTTTTAGGAGAGAAAATCCCCAGGGACTGGAATGGATACCACTCTATCCTGCCTCTAGCTCCTGGATTGTGTGTTTGGGCTTGGTCTTTTATGCCTTTTCAATTTTGTCCCAAGCCAGACTGGCCCCACTTCACCCAGGAAGAGGAAGTTTGCTCATTTCCAAGTTAATATGCAGAGTGAACCAGAGAAGGTAGCATTATTAACTGAATGGCAATAGAGAAAACAATTGAGAGAAAGAAAATGGCAAGTTTGTTTTGAGACATGGTCAATTTGAGACACCTTGGAGAACATTCAGATTAAGGTTCTTATGAGCACTGAAAATGTTACAAGGTAACTAGAAAACTTGAGGTGTGAGCTCAGGGGATCAACAAGCTTAGTCTGGTAGATTTGGAATTAATGTGATTAGAGAATAAAATTAAAGCCATGATCTAGGATAAAATAATCACAGGGTAAGGTGAAGGGTTTAAAAACAAATAGGAGGCTATTTCAGTACAGGTATAGCTATGTCATGCTGCAATAGCAAACAATGCCAAAATCTCAATGACGGAATATCTCAAAGATTTATTTATAAGTCATACTTTATGTCAAGAGTTGACTATGAGAGGCAGGGAGTAATGGCTCATGCCTCTAATCCCAGTACTTTGGGAGGTTAAGGAGGGGGATTGCTTCAGGCCAGGAGTTTGACACCAGCCTGAGCCAAGAGTAAGATCTCATCTCCACAAAAAATTGAAAAATTAGCCAGGTCTGGTGACTTGTACCTATAATCCCAGCTACTAAGGAGGCTGAGACAGGAGGATCACTTGAGCCTGGGAGTTTGAGGGTGCAGTAAACTTTGTTGGTGCTGCTGCATTCCAGTCTGGGCAATTGGGACCCTGTCTTGGGGGAAAAAATAAAAGTTGACTGTGAGTTCTGTTCAGCACTATCGCACTCTAGGATTTGGCATGATGAGCAACCGCCACCTAGCACATGGCTGATCTCTACAGCAGAAGAAAAGGAGGTCTCAGGCCTCATACTGGCAGTTAATTGTTCTATTTTAGAAATGACATAGCTCCCCACCCAACCAACAGGGAAGCGGACTGTGTCATCCAGCGATGAATCTGGAAAGACCGGAATACCGCCATTGGTGAGGCACCTTAATGACCACCTCAAGGCCCAGAACAGAATTTGTATAAACATGCAGCTTTAGAGACAGGAAACTGTAAGTCAGCATGGAAAGAAGATAAAGAACCATCAGCCTAGTGCAGTGGCTCGCACCAGTAATCCCAGCTGTGGGGGAGGCTGAAGAAGGAGGATTGCTTGAGGACAGGCATTCAAGCCCAGTCTGGGAAACATAGTGATACCTCATCTTTACATTAAAAGAAAATAATAGCTGGGTATGGTGACACACATCGGTAGTTCCAGCTACTCAGGAGGCTGAGGCAAGAGGATCACTTGAACCCAGGAATTTGAGGTTGCAGTGAGCTGTGACTGTACCACTGAGCTGTAGCCTGGATGACAGGATGAGATCATGTCTCTAAAATCAGACATAGGAAGAGATCAGGAAAGCAGGAGTCATGGACGGTCAGAGAGAGTGAAGAAAGAAGCAAGTGATTAACACAAAAGTTTCTAATAGAAAGGTGCCATGTGCAGAAAGGCAGATGGCTCTAGTGAGAAGACCAGGGGGCTGTCTCACAAGGGAAACTACAGATGGCACTCATTTACTTAATGGATACTCAGGGTCACAATTCCCTTGCCTGCCTAACCCTAATACCACACCTAACCTGAATTATACATATATGGGCTGCCTTGGTGTTGTCAATGAACATTCTAAATGTCTAATTCCAAACTCTTATTTCAAAGCTCTTATTTTAGTCTTATTAAACAAACTTCTGATTAGTGTTTGGCTGTCCTTGAATATCTATCTTCAGTGAGTGAGAGTGTCAGAAAGATGTAGAGCCGTGGTTCTCAACCTTCCTAATGCCGCGGCCCTTTAATACAGTTTCTCGCTGATTTAGAGCATTTCGGACCACATGACAACTCCACTGCTTATTGGGTAAGTTTAAGACACAGCGTTCTGATTTATACGTCAGCATGATGAACTTGTATATATGACTCTTCCTTTAGATGGTTCCACCCTTGATAGGCAGACAAGGCCTACAAGCTTGATGGGTAATATTTGATTTTTCTATAATGAGCATTTAGAAGTAAGAAAAAATACAATAAAAAGTAAATTTCCTATTGAAAGAGAAATAGAGAGAGCAATAAAAATGTGAATTCAAGAGAAGGAAGAGCTGGATAATAAAGAATGAAATGGAGAAAAAGAGAGACCAGGAATGGAGACTGCAATTTCAGAAACTTAAAGAGTTTGACGGCCATTTGTGTTTTTGCTGAATTTAAAACAGACTGCAATTTTTTATAGACCATAAAGTAAATGCAACTGGGCAAAAAATTTAAGTTAAGGTTATTGATGGTGGAATAAAAATGTCAAACTGATTACCATAAGCCAAATATATACCAGATTTCTCTACTTCTAAAAATAAACATGCTAGAAATTGCTAAATAAATTATATTAGAACAAGATTATATATGATAGTATTGTATGAGATATACATTAGAACAAATTATGGCACATTATAATACAGTAGGACCCAGTCCAGTTATTAAATCTAGATTGTTAAAGATTATTCAAATTAAATGGCATTGGAATAAAGATTGCCTCAACATAATGTTCATTGAGTAAAACAACAGGACTTTTTGTTTTGTTTTGTTTTGTTTTGTTTTGGTAGAGACAGAGTCTCACTTTGTCGCCCTTGGTAGAGTGCCGTGGCGTCATACAGCTCACAGCAACCTCCAACTCCTGGGCTTAGGTGATTCTCTTGCCTCAGCCTCCCAAGTAGCTGGAATTACAGGCACCTGCCACAACGCCTGGCTATTTTTCTGTTTTTGCAGTTCAGCCGAGGCTGGGTTTGAACCCGCCACCTTCGGTATATGGGGCCGGCGGCCTACTCAATGAGCTACAGGCGCCGCCCCCACAACAGAACTTTGTAAAGTGTGCATTACAGAGTATCCCAAAGGGCTCCATAAATAGGAAAAATTAACAAACTCACATTATATTATATATTTTATATGTTAATACCTTTATGTTTACATATCAACATGTAAAGAAATATTTTATAAATTTTTATTTATATTTTAACTATAAATATTTATATTTTATCTTTTATTTTGTAAATAAAAGTTCATTTAGGTACAATTTTCTGTTTTCCCTATGTATGTTTGTATGCATCTATGTATAACAAAATTTTAGCTTTAAGACTGAAAGATCTCAAAAATAGATGTAGAAGTGGTAGTGTGTGATAGCTGATTTGTATTTTATTCTTTATACTTTCCTGTGATTTTCAAATTTTCTCTAATGAACTTGAGTTCTTTTATGATAATGTAAATTACTTTTATAGAGTAGCATGCTTCCATTCGCAATTCTGTTTTTCAATTATTTTTGTTAGTTATACTGGAATTAAAAACTCATTAGATACATTAAATGTACCATTTTTAAATGCTTAGGGTATATGTGCTCCCAACTGCTTTTAAAATGAAGTTGTAATTAGATGGAATAAGAGAATTGAGAATAGGAAAGTTCTCTGAAGCAAAGATGTAAAATACTCTATTTCAAATATTGTTAAAAAAACACATAAATGGTAATCTTTTGGACATATTTTACAGAGTGTAATACATATAAATTAAAACCTGACTTTAAAGTCACTCATAGATTTTAATAAGTTTCCCAATTTCAAATTGAGCTAAAAGTTTATTTTTATATTATACAAAAATGAAATAAGCAAACCAATATTGAAAATAAGATTATAGAGGAAAGACTCCACCTTTCTAAAAGAATACACTGTTTTCAAATAGTGAGACCATTTGTTACATACTTATAATATATGTGTTTGTTAACAATTAATACTCAAAGTATAGTTCTAGGCTTCCTTTGGCAATACAGAAGAAATGAACAGCTTCCTGTCTGGTGGATTGTACTACATGACAATCTGTGCTCTGAGTCCTCTGAGAGTAAGGGGGCAGTGTGAAGTTCAGGGATCAAGGGATAGAGAGGCTTAAGGTAGTTTGTGGAGAAATAGGAGAGCATGTCCACCAGACAAATGGTATACAATTGCCATGGCTTGGAGGTCAGTTGAAATGATTCATGTACTTAATGATAATAACTAAATGATCCCACTCAAGAAACTAGACTCTGACGTTGCAAAGAGAAGCAACTTTATTCTTCTATTCTTCACCTCCAACTAGCCATTTGAATCCTCTTTGGCTCTAGCTCTTCCCCTTTACCTCCTCAGAAGAAATGACAATAAGGTCTTCTGACCCTCTGATCACCTCAGATAATAAAAATATCCTTTGGTTACTTCAGCCCCAACTCACAGCTCCAGCTTATAAATTAACATGCCCTGAACTATTATAATAAAGCTCTAAACTGCACTTCCAGCTAAAATAGGCTTTGGACCTGCCGTCCTCAACCCCCAGGACACTGACCAATACCTATTCGTGGCCGGTTAGAGACCCAGCCCCAAAGAAGGAGGTGAGCAGCGGGCAAGCCCAGCAAGCTTCATCTGTATTACAGTCACTGCCCATTACTCACATCACTGCCTGAGCAGATCGGCAGCAGTGTAAGATTCTCATAGGAATGAGAACTCTACTGTGCACTGCATGTGAGAGATCTAAACTGTGGGCTCCTTATAAGAATATAGTGCCTGACAATCTGAGGCAGAGCACTGGGGAGCCGTTGCGAATACTGATTATCATTAGCAGAGAGGTTTACCCACACAGAGACCATAATAGTCAACTGCTGCAAATTCATATCAAAACCATCCTCCCGGCTCGGCGCCTGTGGCTCAGCGGGCTAAGGCGCCAGCCACATACACCTGAGCTGGCGGGTTCGAATCCAGCCGGGGGCCCGCCAAACAACAATGACGGCTGCAACCAAAAAAATGACCGGGTGTTGTGGCAGGCGCCTGTAGTCCCCGCTACTTGGGAAGAGGAGGCAGGAGACTCGCTTGAGTCCAGGAATTGGAGTTTGCTGTGAGCTATAATGCCACGGCACTCTATCCAGGGGGACAGCTTGAGGTTCTGTCGCAAAAAAAAAAAAAAAAAAAAAAAACCATCCTCCTACCCCTGGTCCATGGAAAAACTGTCTTTCATGAAGCCAGTCCCTGGTGCCAGAAAGGTTGGGGACCACTGCTTTAGACTAAAGGGCCTACAGTGGGGAATAGGATGCCCATTCCTATTTCCCCACAGTGCTATTTTCCTTTGGCTACCAAAGCATCCTCCAGGAAGGAAGCAGAGACAGCAGGAAGGCAAAGGGAGGGAAAGTCAGACGGACTGATGCAGAGGCAACGCTGGTGTAGCTGCCCTCTGGCTCTGGCTGGTGTTTCAAGCTGATTTTTATTCTCATTCCAGCATCTGCAGCTTCCTCAGACCTCTCCAACTGGAATTCCTTCAGCTCAAGCAGTGCCCCTCCTTTAACCAGCTGTTCACAATCCCCCCTGCTTCCCTGTTCAGTGAAAGCTCCAGCCCCCTTTTTGCTGAGGACACTTTACCCTTTATAAGAAGACTTCCGGGTCAGAATCCTTGTAAAACAACCGAATAAAATGCACATTCGTAGTGTGGATTTTATTCGGTCCCTAAAAACACAGCTTTGCCCTGCCATAAGCCAAAATGTCAAAGTCACTAAATGCAGCCCTGCAGTGCTGACACAGTTCTCCTCAGCCAATCTCTCACTCAGAGACTTCGTCTTGGCCTCAGTCAAATGCCTGCACCCCCAAGTTTTAAAAGATACCTATCAAACTCTCCTTGGATTTCTTCTTTGGTCACAGGAGGGGGCAGTGTCAGATAAAAAAGAACGCACAGCTCAAGGCAAGGTAATGATCACAAAACCTGTTGTTGATTGAACAGAGTCCAATCTTAAGTTTGTCCTCCCTCTGTGCACTTTCCTCAATACTGCTCAGCTTCCAATGTCAAGAAAAAGAAGATGATTGGTTTCAAGTTATGTCAAAAAGGAATGAAGGTAAATAGAGCATAGCCCAGAGCATTGATGCAGCAAGAATCAAGGCTGGGCTCGGCTCCTGTGGCTCAACGGGATAAGGCGCCAGCCACGTACACCTGAGCTGGTGGGTTCAAATCCAGCCTGGGCCCACCAAACGACAATGGTGGCTGCAACCAAAAATAAAAAATGGCCTGGCATTGTGGCGGGCACCTGTAGTCCCAGCTACTTGGGAGGCAGAGGCAGGAGACTCGCTTGAGCCCAGGAATTGGAGGTTGCTGTGAGCTGTGATGCCACAGCACTCTATCCAGGGCAACAGCTCGAGGCTCTGTCTCAAAAAAAAACAAAAAAAGAATCAAGGCTGGAGAAAGGAAGAAGGAAAGACCATCAGTGGACTAAAGGGCTCAAGAAGGTAGGGAATGGAGGAGGAATGGTTAATCAACCAGTTGACTGGTTAAAGCAGTGGTTCTCAGCCTTCCTAATGCTGCAATGTATTTTCATTGTTACAAAGGGGTCGCAACCCACAGGTTGAGAACCTCTGGGTTAAAGGGAATGGAAATGAGAAACAGCAGAGCAGTCACTGGCATTTGGAGCCTATGGACTGGCCAGTGATTATGTGATTCTTGGCAGGGTTAGAGTACTGAGAAGAGCTGCTTTTCAAGACATAATAATGAACTCCATTTTGAACAAACTGAACTTGAGGGGAGAGTGAGATTCTAAGGGGGCAGACATGTCACCAGAGGGCTGGAGCTCAGAAGAACAGCAGGACTCAATATATACCTTTTAGAGCTACAACCAGGATATTACTGAGAGTCAGCATCAATGACTACTCCAAAGTGGAAAGACTGAAACGTAGAGGCCAAGGACTGGCTGGGGAAGTGCATCTTGTTAGAGGAAAGGGTATAAACAGAACCTACTAACAATGGAGGAAATGTAGCTGTCTGTCATCAGAAGGAGCTGCATCTGAGAGCCAAGCTCGTCTCTCTAAAGAGTGCTTTATCCCCCAAATATCTCCCCTTCCTTCCCAGTCACCTTTCTCACCTGGGTCTCACCTGTAGTCTCAGCTACTCAGAAGACTGAAGCAGAAGGATCACTTGAGTCCCAGAGTTTGAGGTTGCTATGAGCTCTGATGACACCACCGCACTCTAGCCTGGGAGACAGAACGAGACTCTGTCTATATTTATTTATTATCTATCAATAAATAGATAGATGAATGAATAAATAAATAAAAATAAATTTATAAGTAAATCGATAAAATTGATCAAATAAAGAAATAACCTTTGTCTCCTGGTTATGCAACTAAACCTTCTACATCCTAAGCCTCAGGTTCCACATCTATGAAATGAAGAATAATAGGGTCTACCTTGCAGGGCTGTGGTGAAAGTATGTTGGGCAAGGGGTGATATGCCTAGCCCAGAGTACAAACCCAGAAAATGTGAGCTGCTCATCATTATTGTTATTAGTATTATGTGCCTTTATTTAATCTTGCTCCTTTACACGATGAGCATCTCAAGCTAATTTCCAACTGCCTTGTCATCTTTCTCACCTCTCTCTGAGCCCTTCCCTCTGATGCAAATGGCACTGGGAAGGAGAATGACTCAAATATAGATTGCTGATACCCTGGCCTGGTTAACATACACATGTTGCCATCATGATGATGGTATGACTTTCAAGTCTGATGTTCAGAGGTTACTATTGCCTCTTTGAGATTACACCTGAAGTTTAGAGGCATTGCCACCAGTTGGATGGTGGTTGATGAATTATGACACTTATTTTCTATGTTAGTTTTCTATTGCTTAATAACAAATTGCCACCAAGTTAATGGTTTGAAACAACACCCTATATATTAACTCACAGTTCTGTAGGCCTGAAATCTGGGCACTGCTTGGTTTCTTCCTGTTACCAGTCAGAGAAAACACTCTGCTCTCAAAGGACACCCAACACAATTTCCATTGTCCCATATAACATTCCATAATTAAGAGAGTTATAGCTCACGAGATTCATATCTTCTACCTACAGTCAAAAAAGAATTACATGAAGGCAAGGACCACTGGAAGCTATCTTAGAAGTTTGCCTGTCACATATACATACAGAGCAGCATTTATGTTCCAAGCATTGCATAAAGAATTATGGCACAAAGATTAAAGTTTGCCTTTGACCTGCTCATCCTCTTCCCAGCCACTAGCCACAGGTGACTCTGAAGCACTCCAAATGTAGTTAATCCAAATCGTGATGTGAAGCAAGTATGAAATGTGCACTGGATTTCGAAGAATTAGTACCCCCCAAAAAGCCTGTAAAGTATGTCTTTAATATTTGTATAGTGATTATCCATTAAAGTGATAATATTCAGGATATGTTGAGTTAAATAAAATGTTATTAAAATTAATTTTACCTGTTCCTTTTTACTTTTATAAAGTGTCTACCAGAAAACTTAAAAATCACATACATGGCTTTCGTTATATTTCTATTGGATAGTACTGGCCCAGGCCAAGAAAAAGATAATCCCTTTCAGTGTAGGAGGTGCTAAAGAAAGGAAGTTAATGGGATCTGTGGACACAAAGAAGGAGTGGTCAGTTTAGCTGGGGAAGAGAGTGAGAGCAGGAAAGGCTTCAACTGCTTGGTTTCCCCGTTCAGAGCAGACAAGGGAGAGAACGCTCTCCTATGCGAAAGTCCTCTACCAGGAGGTAGAAATTCTTCATACAAAACCGCAGAGCAATTTCTGGAGACTTTTCATTTTAGAAGACACAATTCAGAGCAAGTGTTTACAACAAACACAAATGCCCAAATACAAGCTAGCACTCTTCTGACACATCTTTAACTGTTCTGCAGCCACCTGCATGTTTCTTCATGGTCCTTTTGAACACCCACAGACGCAGCTCACTCTCTCGGAACTAAGTCACAGGGTCAAAAGCTTCCAGACTGTGATCACTGAGAGCAGCCTATCTTCAAAATTCTTCATAGGTGGCTATTTCTTGGGCTTTTGATCTTTCCAATAGAGGGCAACTATTACCAGCTTAATTAGAGGGTAATAACCTTCTTGGCCTGCCAATTAGTGCAAGGATCTTCTTTGACTTCTCAGCTTATGACAAATCAGAAAAAGAAAGAAGAGTTGAAATGTGACCCACAAAATTTTTTTCTACAATGGCTTTTGTTTTCAGCTGAGAATTTCCCTATCATTTATGTCTTTGGACTAGTGCTCACTTCTCATAAAAAACCATGTGAATATTTTGTACTCATTAGACAAATATTTTAACATGAAAATAGTAAATATTTGTTCAGTACTTGGTACTTAGATATTGTGCTAAGTACTAAACATATGCCATCTCATTTAATTGTTTCAGCTCAGAAAGACAACAGTAATTAATATAATAATAGAGGTTAATGAGTGCTTGTTATATGCTATATATTTTTCTTTTCTTTCTTTTTTTTTTTGCCATGTATTTTTCTAATCTCCTTTCATCTGTGATGGAATTAAGGACTTATGACTTAGAGCTAAGAGACAGGAAGTGCTAAGAATGATGCTTAGCATTAAGTGTTCAATAAATGTTAATTAATATCTAATCCTCATAAATACCCTGTGTCGTAAATAATATTACCATTCCTATTTTACAGATAAGTAAACTGAGGCTTGAAGAGCTTAAGTTGCATAGGATCAGTTCTCAAATTTTAGTGTGTCCCCAAATCACCTGTTAAAACAGACTTCTGGGACCCGCCCTCAGGAACTTCAGTGCAGTCGCTAGCTATGGAGCCTGAGGATTTGCATTTCTAATCAGTTCCCCAGTTTTGCCCTTATGCTGCCACAGGGATCGCCCTGTTCATCAAAATAAAGATTTTCCCCACTGTTCACACTCTACATACACTATTACTCAACACTCCCTCTTCATAATGTTATGATGACAGAGCTTGAAAGTCCCAAAATTAAATTAATGTCAGAGTTTAGACAACTGTAAAGAAACTATAAAAGATATTTTAAGGACAGTATAAAATGATTGACTCACATTACATATGGGAAGTTCTGAACCAAAGTATCAGTTCTCTAAGAAGCATGCCATTCATAATTCTCATGAGTCAGAGTCTTTTGCTCATTTCCAGCAGCTCTCCTTAAAAAAAAAAAAAAAAATGTTCTCTGTTTCAGCAATTCATAGAAGAGTTTGGGTCACCTATGTATGCTGGGAAAGCTGAGTAATGTCTTTTCTGAATATGCATTTAGATAAACTCACAATGCAAATTATGGTTCGTTCCTATAGAAGAGGGATATACAACATCTTTATGATAAGGATTTTTTCCCAGAGAAAAAAGGAGGACTGTGGGATTAAGAGAAATTCACAAAGCTTTTAATTAGAATATCAATGGTTTTGCTCTTGAAAAAAAATTGCGCCTAGGCATGGCAGCTCACACCTGTACACCATTATCCTGACACTCTGGAAGGAGGAGGCTTGAGGTCACTTGAGGCCAGCAGTTCAAGACCAGCCTAAGCTGGTGAGATTTTGTGAGACCCTGTCTCTACAAAATCTAGAAAAAAATAATAATTATGTGGATATGGTTGTATGTATCTGTAGTTCCAGATACTCAGGAGGCTGAGACAGGAGAATAGCTTGAGCCTAGGACTTTGAGGTTGCAGTGAGTTATGATGATGCCACTGCACTCTAGCCCAGGCAACGCAGCAAGACGCCCTCAAAAATAAATAAATAAATTATTTTTAAAAATGTAGGAAAATCTTGAGATTTCTTACAGTACTGTAAGTACACAGGCATTTGTTACACTACTTTGTACATTTTTCTGAATCTTTGAACTGCTTTAATATATATTTACAGAAGGCCCAATGCCTACTACTCAGTAAGGAAAATGCAGGGAACAGAAAGAGACACCGCCCCACCTCCCATGAGAGCCTGGAACCAGATAATCATAATCATAGACAGGTGTACATTTACAAACTGCTTTACAAAGCTAAGGGTCCGAGTGCTATAAGAGCTTTTAACTGTGTAAACTGACCAGGACTCACAGTCAGAGAATGATTTCCCCAGAAAAGTAGAAATTCTGCTATGAGCTGAAAAGTATGTAGGTGTTAACAAGGAGAGGAGATTTGGGGCACAGAAGGAGCTGGAAAAGGCCAAGTGTTAGGTAAGAGCAAGGGTTTTTGTTTTGTTTTGTTTTGGTTTGTTTTGTTTTGTTTTCAAATTAATGAAGATATGTTCCTGTCACTTTTCTTTTTTTTTTCCTTTTTTTTTATTATATCATGGTTGTGTACATAAATGTAATCATGGGGTACAATGTGTTGGTTTTATATACAATCTGAAATATTGTCATAGAACTGATTGACATAGCATTCGTGGCATTTTCTTAGTTATTGTGTACAGACATTTATATTTAACTTACATTTAGTAAGTTTCACCTGTACCGTTCTAAGATGCACTGTAAACGTGGACACATCAATTACTGTGGAGGGAGAGTAATGAGTAAGAGCAAGGGTTTTTTAAAAGGAATGAAAGAATGTATTTCTGAAGGATAGAAAGCAAGTAAAAGGACACAAAATGATGCTAAAGAAGGAGGCAAGGGCCAGATTGTGCTGAACCACATTAAGAATTTTAGACTTTATCTGGTGCCTTAGCAGAACAAGCCTTTATTGTCACCTAAAAGTATGCTGAAACTATAAATGTTAAACCTCGACTAGTAAGGAGCTATTGTATGACCAGTGTTGCACTGGCAAACCGGCTCTCCAAATAGGAAAAAGTAAAAAGGTCCTGAATTTCCTGGATTTAGTGTTTGCCATTTCCTGTGGTGTAAATATTAATACTTCTACCATCTAATGTCGAGCTATCTGGCTATCTATGGGATGTCATGGAACATGGAGTTAGGAAGAAATGTATAGATCAGCTCTCATGAGCTAATACAACCCAGCGTCAACTCACAACTGTACTATGATTCACTCACAGACTCTAAATGGAAATCATATTGTATACATCGGTATAAGTTAAAAAGAAAAAACCCAGTTGTCGATAGCAGACCAAATATAATGCATTTTCTTCTCAGAGAATATAAAGTGTTCTCTTGCTTTATGTCACCAGGAAGAATTTTAGATTTTACCACTTTATGTAATCAAATCAGAATAAAACTCTGCTTTCAATCTAACCTTGAATTTATAAGCCTCATTCATCCTTTGCTTCCTTATGCCTAGAACATGGGATCCCTTGAAGGGATAAAATCTTTATTATTTTATGAAATGAGGTCTTTTATAATATAATCGAGATCTAATTTATGCCCATTAAGGGTTATAGCTTTCTAGTTTCATTGTCAAAATGTGAGGACATAACAAAATCAGCCATCTGCTTGCTAGTGGTTGCTGACTCGCAAAAGGGCATTTTCCCTGTTCTCTGTACATAATCTCCATTGTCGCTGGTTAAGTGACTTTACTTTGTATTGTCAACACCTAATCCTGAGCCTACTATCTAGTAAGTCAAGTACCTGTATAACTAACATAAGCATTCTTTATATACAAATTTATTTTCCTCCAGGACATGGTATTAATTCTACAGTGAAAATTTTAGACACCTGATTTTCTAGACCCATTCTGGGTGAAATCTATCTACGATTTCTCTGAGGTCCTCAGGCATCCCTCACTTCTGGAGGGATTGCAGCCCATCGTCACAATGCTGGAGAATTCTGTCTTATTCTGAAGAATAATTAGAAAAAGATGACTCACAATATACATACTGTTTTATAATTTTAAAAAACCTTTTTGCAGTGGGTAATTTCCAAATGTACATAAACAGAGAGTAGTATATAATGAACCCTACAACTTGGTCAATCTAGTTTCATCTGTGTTCTTACCTTTCCCATCAGCATGGCTTTTTAACTCTAAACATAGAACTTAAAAAAAAATAACATAGTATTATCACATTTTTAAATCATTATAAGAAACTTTATAGTATCATTCAATAACTGGTCAATGTTTAAAGTTCCTCCATGTTCTCATATGTGTGCATGTTTAGCTTTACAGAAGCAGTACAATACGCTGCTGTTGGCTAATGTCTTTTAAGTTGCTTTTAATCTATAGGTTCTTCTGCCATCTCTTTTCCCCCTAAAATTTACTTATTAAAAATATGACTTTTAGAGCTTAATATATTACAAACATTTTCTCACAATTCTTCAAAGACTTCATAATATTCCATTGTATGGATATTTCTTTTTTCTAATTCTTTTATATATATATACATATATATATGTATTTTAAGAGAATCGCTTAAGCCTAAGGGTTTTTTGTTGTTGTTGTTGTTGTTGTTGTTTTTAAGACAAAGTCTTACTATGTCACCCTCGGTAGAGTGCTGTGGCGTCACAGGTCACAGCAACCTAAAACTCTTAGGCCTAAGTGATTCTCTTGCCTCGGCCTCCCAAGTAGCTGGGACTATAGCACCTGCCATAATGCCTGGCTATTTTGGGGTGGCAACTGTCATTGTTGTTTAGCAAGCCCAGGCCAGGCTCTAACCTGCCAGCCTCGGTATATGCAGCCAGTGCCCTACTCACTGAGCTATGGGCATCGAGTCCCATTGTATGGATATTTCAGTTTAGTTCCACAGTCTCCTATTTTTTTGAGAATTAATTGTTTCTAACATTTTCCTAATATTCAATCTACTTTAATAAACACCAAAGAACAATATATCTTTGAAGATTGGCTTATTTCTTTAAGAAAAACTAATAAAATTGCTGATTGAGAGAGTATCTCCTTGTCTCCCCCTCTAATGCTTTTTCCAATGATTTGCTTTACTTATAATTGCTTTTTGTGGATTTTTGTTTGTTTGTTTGTTTTCTTGAGGCAGAGGCCCACTATGTCACCCTCGTTAGAGTGCCGTGGAGTCACAGCTCACAGGAACCTCAAACTCTTTGGGCTTAAACAATTCCCTTGCCTCAGCCTCCCGAGTAGCTGGGATGCCCGCCACAATGCCTGGCTATTTTTTGGTTGTAGTTGGCAGGCCTTGTGGTTTGGCAGGCCAGCTAGCTCCAGTGTATGTGGTTGGTGCTCTAGCCGCTGAGCTACAGATGCCAAACCATAAATTTGCTTTTGAATTTGATTTAAACTCTCCAAATTGGCGATTTCTTCAATAAATGTTGAAGTTATTTCTTACTATACAGTTAGGGCTCAGGATCGTGTAAACAGTGACTCTCCTCACAGAAAGGTCAGGGAGAGATTGATGGCAAGATGACTATTACAGGTGTTCACAGTCACACGGCAGGTTAAACTGGAAAGTGTCACATGTCCTCTCTGACCCAGCCCTCTAGTTGGATGAATCACTTTGGGTTGAACTGAAAATGTCATCCTTTTTTACATGATTGATGAAAAACCCTGAGCACCAATAGAACGCCTTGGGAAACGTGTCTCTTCGTTCTCTGATGGCTGTGCTGAAACTGTAAGGCTGCACAAATTCTGCATCTTGGGGTGGGAATCTGAGTAGTTGTTCTTGCCATAGGGAAGTCCATGACTTCCCTTTGAAAGCCTCTCAGGGGTCTAAAACGAGACTGGGTGAATGGGAAGGAGATGGTTGTAAAGAGAAAACAAGATTAGCTATGAATTGATCATTACTGACAGTGGGTATTGAGTATGTGGTGGTTCATTCTACTGTGCTCTCTGATTGGGGGTGTTTGAAAATTCATATCCATAATTAAAATTTAGAAAGCCTTTACCCATGGCTGTGCTCCCCTGGGTGGCTCGTCAGGGTTCTAAGTATAGTCCTTGAAGCAAGTGTGAGTCAATACGATATCACGAAAAAATACTGTAACGAGGTGTTTTAAAAGTAAGAGGAAGTCCTTGGAGAGATTTCAAATGATAGTCCATTTGAGCATGTGCCACCATTCACTTTGATTTAATGCACTAAATGAATCATGCAGGAATATTTTAGAAGAAAAGTTATTGCAGCCCATTGTCATAATGCTGGAGAATTCTGAAACATGACTTAGTATTTTTACATAGACATAATGTACTTTTTGTACTAAATAATTTGGCAACTTAAACTTATTTATGCTAGCCCTTAATCCCACAAAATTTGCATTTTTCCCATTATTCCTAACATACCATTTAGTTTAACAGTTCATAAACTGTTAAAAATAAGAATGTGAGATGAACACACATCTTATATGAATAAGAATGTCATATGTTGTATAAATTAAATTTATTGATCTTCCTTCATGTATCAGTTATGAAGTGGTTATTACCTTAGGGCCCATAAGCCTGATAATTCACCCCCAGAGCAACTAAGGAGGTAAGTGCAACCCATTTGAAAATTTCAAGTTTTAATACAAAGCTGGACCACTTCACAAACAAAACAAGGAAGAAAACTGAATCTCTTAACATGTAAGTCTAGAGAAAGAACAATAACATTTTTTTCCACAAAAAACCTTTCTTATACAAATGATTTGGATAATTTAGAAAACTCTTAAGGACCACTTTTGGTGGTCCTCTTAAGGCCTAAATTATAAAAATGTGATTGCCATTTTTGCTCTGTTAAGATGGCTAGAAAAATAAATAAATAAAATAAATCTTCAAAACATAATATTTTCAAACTCCTAAAAGAAGTATTTCAGTTTTTGTTGTTGTGGTTTGTTTGTTTTATAGAGACAGAGTCTCACTTTATCACCCTCGGTAGAGTGCTGTGGCATCACACAGCTCACAGCAACCTCCAACTCATGCTTTGGCGATTTTCTTGCTTCAGCCTCCCAAGTAGCTGGGACTATAGGCGCCCACCACAACACCCGGCTATAGCTGGGACTATAGGCGCCCACCACAACGCCTGGCTATTTTTCTGTTTTGCAATTCAACCGAAGCCGGGTTTGAACCTGCTACCCTCGGTATATGGGGCCGGCACCCTACTCACTGAGCCACAGGCGCCTCCAAGAAGTATTTCAGTTTTAAGTGGGCCTTCCAGAAAGTGACTGGAGTTAGGGTAAATTAAATGTAAAGAGGTTCTCACCAGCCTGAGCCAGACCCAGAGACCCCATGTAAAAATATCAGGGCATTGTGGCAGGTGCCTGTAGTCCCACCTACTGGGGAGGCTGAGACAAGAGAATCCCTTGAGCCCAGGAGCTTGAGGCTGCTTTGAGCTGTGTGACAAAGTGAGACTCCGACTCAAAAAAAAAGAGGTTCTCACATCAGTTTTGGTTGATGAGTGAGCTGTGCTATGTACTTGCTCCTGTTCTAAGGCTCAACCAAAGACCCGTGTGCAGGAAAGATGGCAACTAGATGGTTGTGATTCTGCTTGTGCCCTCTACTGAGTAGAAAATTCTGCTCTGCTTCTAATGTTGGTGTCCCTTGCTGGACCTCCCAGCTACAGGCCCTGAGCCCATCTCAGGTAGTTAAGTTCTGTCCCACTCAGCTTCCCAGCCCAGGTTCATCATCTGTCCAGGGTGAATCTTCACCCCACCAAAGAGGGGTAGAGTGTACCTTGATAGCCTGTCCTATAGCCAGGTGGGTACAAGAAACAGGAGCTTCTCCCCTGGACCCCCACAACTTGTTTCGGTTTCCTGATTGCTCCTCTGGTCCACACCCAGAAAGAAGCCCTGAGTCTCAGCCTTCTGCCCCCAGAGTTGGCCCTTTTCCTTTTCTCTCTAGTTAACCAGTAACTACCAGCAGAGAGGTCTGGCGCCCTTGGTAAGGAACCACCTGGAGCTACACTGCCCTCTGGTGGACGATTGCTCCTACTGTGACATCCCTGAGGGTCTACCCACCTACGACGTGCCCCTCGGTCCTCCTGGGGCACCCAAAGATTTCCGTGGCCAGAATTAAAGTATAATTTGCTACACTCATAAAACATAATTAGAACTGTGGAGTATTCCTCAATGATAGGCTGGAGCAGGAGGCCAGGTGACTATTTTGAGGATTTCTGCAATTTGGACTATTTCATTTTTTCAGAGTCTCGCTTTGTCGCTCTTGGTAGAGCACGGTGGCGTTACAGCTCACAGAAACCTCCTGCTCTTTCGCTTAGGCAATTCTCTTGCCTCAACCTCCCAAATAACTGGGACTACAGGCCAGCTATTTTTTGTGTTGCAGTTTGGCTGCAGCCAGGTTTGAACCCGCCACCCTCCGTATATGGGGCAGGCGCCCTACTCACTGGGCCACAGACGCTGCCCTGCAATTTGGACTATTAAACATGGCCATTATTAAAGTCAGAATTATATAAACTTGCAATAAATTTACATTAAAAACATGGGTCATAAATATTCAAAAGTCATCACTTATTAACTATATTACTACATTTTACTATTTTTTTTTTTTGAGACAGAGCCTCAAGCTGTCACCCTGGATAGAGTGCTATGGCATCACAGCTCACAGCAACCTCCAATTCCTGGGCTCAAGAGAGTCTCCTGCCTCCGCCCCCCAAGTCGCTGGGACCACAGGCGCCCACCACAACGCCCGGCCATTTTTTGGTTGCAGCCATCATTGTTGTTTGGCGCGCCTGGGGGCTGGATCCGAACCCCCCCAGCTCAGGTGTATGTGGCTGGCGCCTTAGCCCGTTGAGCCACAGGCGCCGAGCCTACTACGTTTTACTATTGTCTGTGCTCCTGGGTATTTGCACTGACTGTACTGTTTTCTGTATGGCCGAAATTACCACATTTGTGAAATCGTGGTTGCATTACAATCATATGCTGGCTTTGGAAACAAGAGTTCAGTAAAGGGTGGTGCCTGTAGCTCAAGCAGCTAAAGCACCAGCCACATACATCAGAGTTGACTGGTTCAAATCCAGCCTGGGCCTGCCAAACAACAATGACAACTACAACTAAAAAATAGCCAGGCATTGTGGCAGGCACCTGTAGTCCCAGCTACTTGGGAGGCTGAGGCAAGAGAACCGCTTAAGCCCAGGAGTTTGAGGTTGCTGTGAGCTGTGACACCAGCGCACTCTGTCTCAAAAACAAACAAAAAAAAAGAGTTCACTAAAAATCAATGAAATTATTCTGTGAGCATTGACTGCTCATGTGGAACTTGCAATAAAAGGTATCATATATATTTTATTTTGTTTATAAATTGTATGCTATCATCCTTTGTATCAATAAAATGTCTTTTTTTCCCAGAGATCCGATTGTTAAATGTTCCCCTGCACACCACTGTATCCCTTCCACCCTCCAAACTCAATTCTATGGTCTCCTTAACTCTCCCAGTTCTGCTCACCTCCCACACCAACTCTGAGCCTGCTAAAGGGTGGGAGGCTCATAGCCAACCTACTCTTGATTTATCTGGTTCATGGGGAGGGACATCCATTAGCATAATACATCAGACTTCGGGTTCCCCAAACGTTCTGAGGTTGTCAAAACACCAGGTAGTGTTTTGAAAGGAGGAATGGGTCACCAATTGCCCAGCTGTTTCCCACAGAGACAAAGCCTGCCCTGTTCCGGTGTTGCTTGAAGATGATAGCTAAGGTGATCAAATCCTGGATCTGTGATGTGTATTCGCTGGGAGAAAGAAGCTATGCTCTCCCAAGTCGCACTGATCAGTAATAAGGGCCATATATTGGCCCCCATCCTTTGTCTTATTTCTCAATTAGTTCAAAAATTGAATGAGGAAAAGGAGTGCTTTTCTTGTTGCCACTTAGAAACCTCAAAAGGGCCACTCCCATCAGCCTTCGCTCCTGAGGTCCCACATGCCTTGTGACTGTGCCCGTAAGTATTCGGAAGCCCTTTCTAAGACAGGAAAAACTACCAAATGTATTTTACTCTAACCCCTTTTATTCCCAACATGTGTGTAACTGGCCACAATGCTTACATAACTGAGCACCTTTTTTACATCAGATATTATACATACCAATCCCAACTAGATCTTGAAAAACGAGTACTACTGTGCCCCTTAACACATGAGGGCATTATGACCTAATGTGCTTAAGTAACTTGCCCAGGGTCACTTTGTGACTGAGCCTGTTGTCTCAGGCCAGCGCCCGGATTCCTTCCATTGCAGTTTTTATCCCTTCTCTTTTCTTTCTCTTTCTTCCACTTCTACCTCTGCAGCTTCCTCTGCTCTCCCCTTGTTCTCCCTCTCTCTTTCACCCATCCATCTACCACTACCTTCCTTCCTTTTCACTTTTTTTTAGTCCTTTGGCACTATAGAAAACTAAGGAAGCATTTGAAACATCAGAGATTTCAGTACATGAAATCAATCTACAAAATCTCAGCCCAACAGCTGGGCCCCCAGGAAACCTGGCAGCAAGCAGTCGGAAAACTGTGGCTGTCTTTTTAATATCCTCCTCAAGTTCCTCAGGAAGAATGTCCAGCATCCCATTCAAGGTCCTGGGGAAACGGTCACAAAGAAAGTAGTGTGCACAGAGAGAGAGGGGTCACAGGACTTCATCAAGGTGGGGTCTGCTCAGGCTTGACCTGGGGGCTGGGCCCTGTGTGAAAAGTGCAACCTTTCCTCAGATGGAGTGTGAGGCCGTTACCCCTGAATCAAAATTCCTTTCCCTGGGGTCAATAGTTGCATAATAAGCTCAGGGACTGAGCAAACAGTGTAGCAATTACTTGGGGAATGATTGACAGAAGAAAATAGGCACACATTCACTCTCGGCAGGAGTAGGATCACCCCAAGTGGGCAAACATTGGTTCTTGGAGAAGGTAAAAAGAAAAAAAAACCTACTCTTTTTATATATAAAACACAGATGTACATTTTGTACTCAAATACAGTTCATTTGTGGTATTAAAACTTCATACAGGGTTCTAGGTGTGGTGGCTCATGCCGGTAATCCCAGTATTTTGGGAGGGCAAGGCAGGAGAGATGCTTGAGCCCAGGACTTCAAGACCAGCCTAGTCAACAGAGTGAGACCCTATCTATACAAAAACAATTTTTTTTTTTTTTTGAGACAGAGTCTCAAGTTGTCACCCTGGGTAGAGTGTCGTGGCATCACAGCTTACTGCAACCTCAAACTCTCGTGCTTCAGCGATTCTCTTGCCTCAGCCTTCCAAGGAGCTGGGCCTACAGGCACCCTCCACAATGCCTAGCTATTTTTGTTATTGTTGTTGTTGTTGTTGCAGCTGTCATTGTTGTTTTAGGTGGCCTGGGCAGGGTTTGAACCCACCAGCCTCAGTATATATGGCCGGCACCCAACCCACCCAGCTATGGGCACCACCCCAAAACAATTTTTTTAATAAAAATAAATGAAAATCTATAGAAGACTGGTTTAAAAATATGTCATAAAAAGCTCTTTAGGAGAGCAATAATTTTTTAAATGTTTGAAGAACATTGATGCATATAAAGAACCTAGAAGACTATATAACACAGAGTAGGTAAGTATTTGATACATGACAATTGCAGCTGCTATTATCATAGTTTTTTTTTTGTTTGTTTGTTTGTTTTTTTGTTTTTTTGTAGAGACAGAGTCTAACTATATCGCCCTCTACCTACCATTGTTGTTTGGTAGGTTGCCGTGAAGTCACACAGCTCATAGCAACCTCCAACTCCTGGGTTTAGGCGATTCTCTTGCCTCAGCCTCCCGAGTAGCTGGGACTACAGGCACCCACCACAACGCCCAGCTATTTTTCTGTTTTGCAGTTCGGCCGAGGCCGGGTTTGAACCCGCCACCTTTGTTATATGGGGCCAGTACCCTACTTGCTGAGCCACAGGTGCTGCCCGGTTAGTTTTTTTTTGTTGTTGTTGGTTTTTCTTTTGTCTTTATGAGACAGAGTCTCACTTTGTTGCCCTTGGTAGAGTGCTGTGATGTCACAGCTCACAGCAACCTCAAACTCTTGGGTTCAAACGATTTTCTTGCCTCCGCCTCCCAAGTAGCTAGGACTAAGGCACCCTCCACAATGCCCGGCTATTTTTCGTTGTTGTTGTTACAGTTGTCATTGTTGTTTAGCTGGCTCAGGCAGGTTTCAAACCAGCCAATTTTGGTGTATGTGGCTGGCACCATAACCACTGTGCTACAGGTGCCAAGCCTATCGTGCTTAGTTTTTTTTTTTGTTTTTTTTGAGATACAGCCTCAAGCTGTCACCCTGGGTACAATGCTGTGGCATCACAGCTCACAGCAACCTCCAATTCCTGGGCTCAAGCGAGTATCTTGCCTCTGCCTCCCAAGTAGCTGGGACTACAGGCACCCACCACAACGCCCGGCCATTTTTTGGTTGCAGCCATTGTTGTTGTTCGGCGGGCCCGGGCTGGATTCGAACCCGCCAGCTCAGGTGTACGTGGCTGGCGCCTTAGCCCATTGAGCCACAGGCCCCGAGCCCATGATTAGTTATTATTATGATTGTCCTACAACATATTTAGAGAAACAGCACCATCCCATCATGCTTGGTGCAAGAATCTACCATGACAAGTTCACAGATGAAAAAGTTTGCTTTTGGTGAATTTTGCTTGAGCTAGAGGTGGGAACTTCCCAGGGTTCTAGATAACATTAAGACAACATTTGCTCACTGCTGGGATGACCAGAAAATCTTATACACAATGGTGTTAAAATCTGAAAAACAGGGCATAACAGAGATGTTTGTGGGCAGCGTGCAGACTGGCACAATGCCTGCTATACACCTCTGGAGAAAGGATGTGCTCCATAAATGAATTAATATGAAATTGGAGAAAATTTGGGGCAACTTCTCCTGCATGCCGCTTATGCTCTGCAGTCTGGTAGAAAACTAAATATACACTAATTTTCATAAAAACCTATGTTTGTATTACTTGTATTATACAAAGTGATTTCACATATATTTATCTTATTAAATCATTGTGATAACCCTGCAAGGTCAGTATGATACACCCCCCTGAAGGATAAAGAAGCTAAGGCTCACAGAGTTCACTTAGTTATTCATCCTTTTGGGGTACCTAGTAGTAAGTCTTAGATAGAGCAAGCCTCCTTTCTACATATAATACTACACCTCTCTAATACTCCTTTCCTACACAGGAGGAGGAAATATGACATAATAAAGCTCCAGAGAAGTCATACGCTGAGACTTGGGGACTCCCTTGTAATGGATATGGTAGTGGCTATGAATGGGCACAACCTTGCCATGCAGGAAGAGGTATTATCTTCATGGAGTATAAATCTAACATTTGGCAGAACCTGCTGGACCACTCAAAAACATCTACTGCCAAGTTATTGGGAAATGAAAACCCATCAAAATAGAATATGGAAGCATCTCGAGATGCTGTGAAATTTGGGATGTAAAATAAAAGACTTAAAGGCACACATACTGAGAATGAAAACCTGATATGAAAAATGAATGAGCGAGCAGGTACAGTCCTGGAGCTTGGTTTTATTTTAAGGCCATAGCTTCAAATGCAGGAATGACGGATATTTGGCTAAGAATGGAGAGCATTTTTCAAAGACTGAAAAGAATGTGTTTAGTCAGAGACCAACTCATCTGGCCCAAAGAGCTGTAAATGGAAAACAGATGGGAAGGGAGAAAAAACACCTAGCTAAAACTGAAATGGGTTTCCATGGGTGATATTAAGGAGAGCCTGGGAAGAATTTCAACAGTGAGGGAGGTGCCCAGTAATTCAATGAGAAAACAATTGAGAAACACATCAGAAACAAAACATAGGCAGCAGATGTCCAGATATCATGCACAGAGCATGAGTAACATGGTAACCTTGAGGTTATAGCCAGTGACAGATAAAGTGTTGGCGGCAAGGAACAGATCCATGGGAACATAGCAATGTGTGCTATGAAGGGGTAGCAAGGAACATAGCAAGGAAGGGTGTGCTATTTTCAAAAGACCTGTTGGGAGGAGGTGGAGCAGCGCTGTAGGCTGTGATAACAATAGACTAAGAGGAATCCCTGAACACTTGGATAAACATGAAAGAGGAAGTGATGTTTTTGTGGAAGCTGGCCCGAGCCACATGGAGGAAAGCCGCAAAATTGGCACAACACATGATTAGAGAGGATAACATTCTGGATGCTTCATTCAGATAAAGGCAGAGTTTTTCATCAGCCTCTCTAGTAATTTCAGGTACTGAAAGGTAGAGGAAGGAATCAAAATGACTGTGCTTACCAGCCTGGCACCCCTAGCTCAGTGGTTAGGGTGCCAGCCACATACACCAGGTTGGCGGGTTCGAACCCAGCCCAGGCCTGCTAAACAACAATGACAACAACAACAACAAAAATAGCTGGGAATTGTGGCAGGTGCCTGTAGTCACAGCTACTTGGGAGGCTGAGGCAAGAGAATCACGTAAGCCCAGGGGTTTGAGATTGCTGTGAGCTGTGATGCCACAGGACTCTACCAAGGGCCACATAGTTAGACTCTGTCTCAAAAAAAAAAAAAAAAAAATACTCAGATCTGGCCAGGCATGGTGGCTTATGCCTGTAATCCTAGCACTCTGGGAGGCCGAGGTAGGTGGATTGACTGAGCTCCAGGTTCAAGACCAACCTGAGCCAGAGTAAGACCTCATCTCTAAAAAAATAACCAGGTGTTATGGTGGGTGCACATAGTCCCAGCTACTGGGAAGGCTGAGGCAAGAGAATCTCTTGAGCCCAAGAATTTGAGGTTGCTGTGAGCTATAATGGCACTCTATCAAGGGCAAGAAAGTGAAACTCTGTCTCAAAAAAAAAACAAAAAAAACTCAAATCTGTTCAATTTATCTATTTGTTTATTTTAGTCCAGCCTCACCTTTTTGGACATTTTCCAACTTCATATGAAGTTTAAATATTTAATAAGGCATGCTACTTCAAATTATTTCTTTTTTTAGGAAGTTCCGTATGTGACAACTAATGTCTTTTGTTGCTTTCACTCGTGTTTAGTTTGGATGCTGAAGTAGAAATCTTTTTTACGTGTGTGTTTATTGACCACTTGGATTTTTCATTTGTTGTCTATCCATATAATTTGGCAAGTTTATTGTATAAGAGTTTTTCTTATTGATTTGTAAGCATGCTCTATTAATTAGATAGATGAATATAACAGATGGCTTACTTCATTGTAATTTTTCTTTATCTTTTTCATGTACAAAGTTAGCTGGAGCATTGCCCATCTATAAATGGACAGATTTCTGCAATAGAAACTCACTGTTATTGAAGCATTCTTCTCCTGATTTGAGATGTTCCTTTTATCACACTGTTTATAGCTTCAAAAACAGACTGCTGCCATTAATCTGCCGCTAAACCTCTTTGCCACAGTGCTCTGTAAGGCAGTGAGTGAATTGGGATAGTGGCCTTTAGCACCTGACATGGTAAAGACAGAGAAAGCTATTATTATTATTACTGTACTGGGTAAAAGATCTCTCCTCCTTTTTTTTGGCTTGTTTTTTTCTTTCTCCTTTATTTGGTGAGAACAAGTTCAGTACTCCCTCCCACAGAGGTAGTTTAGAAACTCCCTCAAGTAAAATAAATGAAGTTCTCCAAGTTTTTTGCTTTAACGTATCTTCTTCCATACCCACTCTCAACACTGCAAAAACTTCAGCTTTTGTCTTAGGGTTACCAGGGACGCTGTAGGAAGTTACTATGGAGTTGACATGCTCAATTTATCACAGCAACCTAAAGGAGCACTGTTCTCTCCAGACTCCTTACCACCCAACTAGGAGCTAACAGTGGCAAATCCTTTACTTAATACTTTCAGCAAAGTGAAGGCTGACCGTTTCTGAAATCCCTCAGTTTACTGTCCAGCCCACATCTCTGTGGATTGCCTCAGGGCTGGCTGGCTCCTGACAGCAGTGCCCAGTTCTGAGCTTGAAATTTTTTTCCTTGAACTCATATAGGAAAATCTACCAGTGTTTTGGGTGTTTTTTGTTTGTTTTCTGTCAGTTTATTTTTAGATGCTTGTAGTGTCCAGAACTATAGCTAAAGACCAGACAAGGTGGCCCACACCTGTAATTCTAACAAGCACTATGGGAGGCTCAGGAGAGCGGATCGCTTGAGCTCAGGAGTTGGAGATTAGCCTGAGTGGGCGGGGCCTGTGGCTCAGTGGGTAGGGCACTGGCCCCATAGTCTGTCTTAAAAAATAAATAAATACTCAGCGAGTAGGGCGCCGGCCCCATATACCGAAGGTGGCGGGTTCAAGCCCGGCCTCAGCCGAACTGCAAAACAAAAAAATAGCCGGGCACTGTGGCAGGCGCCTATAGTCCCAGCTACTAGGGAGACTGAGGCAAGAGAATCGCTTAAGCCCAAGAGCTGGAGGTTGCTGTGAGCAGTGTGACGCCATGGCACTCTACCCAGGGCGATAAAGTGAGACTCTGTCTCTACAAAAAAAA
>CAUYON010036125.1:0-13267 GCA_963573935.1 Arctocebus calabarensis
AGGCCATTGGCAGCGTGCACTACTCTCACACACTGATGGGAACCATGCAGTGAAAGTTTTCTGTGAATAACAAATCTGTTTTTCTGTGTGGTTAGGATACGTGAGAGGCAGAGAAGTTTACAGGGGAAAGAAATTTTTAAAGGAGTTGAGTAAAAATAATATTATTATACCTATCTTGAGTGTCTTGCTTGTACTGTATCACATTATATCTTTGTTTAATTCTTAATAAACTGTTCACTTGTTAAAAAAAAAAGAGTTGAGTAAATGAAGTGAAAGCTATGGTAATTAGTAGGATGTAAGCACTCTAATCTGTACAAATAATCAACACATTGAATCCCACAAAGGCATAAATATATTCATGATCTATGTATATATGACTTAATAAAAAAAAAAAAGAGTTGATTTTCCTTATAAAAGTTTGCACAAGACTGCCATGCTTTACAGTTTGAGAAAGTGATAGGGATTAGAAAAGGAAATGTTGTTAACATACGTTGACTTGATGACTGAAGTCCTGAAGGGGGGAAAGCACAAATCCTTGAGGGCCTTTGGAAGGAGGCCCTGGGGACAGAGAGGCTGAGAACTGCAGAGCTGCAGGGCCAGAGTTTGCGCCTAGCTGTGAAAGCTGTCCAGATGCTGATGTTACTACATCGGGTGTGGGGGCAATGAGGTGATGGAAAATGATTAGTCTGCTTCCACGAGGCGTCACTCTGAAATGAGGGGGCTCACCATCACAGCCCTGACAAGTTCAGCAAGTGCTCTTTTACTTGGCCCCCATTTTCAGCTGGTGCAAACGTAAGTATCCTACTAGGAATTGGACTTCACCTCTACAAAAGCGCTTACATTTCGATGCTTCTTGTCTGTATAGAGAGAGCCTTTTCCCTGAGGTCCTATGAGCTTCACAGACATCGTCTGTCACGTGTCCCCAAAACGGTGGTTAGCAGTTGAGTCTTACAGCCCTCCTTTATTTTAAGCAAGTAGAAACATTCTTCTCACAAAACCATGGGAAGAGTGAATTACTTTTAGTCTTTTTTTCCAGTTATTATATGATGTTTTAAAGCAAAAAAAAAAGTGTGTGCATACAGAATTCTTTCCTTTAAAAGCATGGAGGATTTAAATAAAACTACAGTGAAGCAGAGTTTCTGGAAAACATGACCAAAAAGTTCAGAAATTCATTCTATATCTTATGACATTATTTAAGAAAAGTGTTTAAAACTCAAACTCATTTTAGTTTGTTTCATAGCATTGAAATTAATTTTATTTAATACCATGCATTTTATCTCTAGTGATGGAAGTTGTCTTTCAGATGCACTTAGTACAATTACTTGGGGGAATCTATGAGGATCTAAGGGAAAAAGGTTTTCTTTTTGGTTTTTATCAGCTTATCTACTATTCATAATTTTTTACCATACAAAAACTATACTTGATTAAATATTTGATTGTCTTTTTCAGTTTGTACATAAATCTATAAAACAATCATAGGCTAATTCCAAGGTCTTTGGAAGAGTCTAGCACTACCAAAGCAGAAGAAAAATAAATTATGATCCTAAGTAAAGAAAAAGGAAAAAATAGTAAAAGACAAATATTTTAAAAATATACAACGGAGTGCTGATACTGACATTTCTGATGGACTATGCCGTGATAAGTGTCTACTATCGTAGAAAAAGATTGTGAATGCTGTCATGACAAAAGAAATGATAAATGTTTAAAGCGATACATAAGATCATTACTCTAATCTGATCCTTATACTGAGTATCCACGTGTTGAAACACCCCATTGTACTCCATAAATATGTACAATTATTATATGTCAATTAAAAATAAAAATTAAATGAAAAAATGTGGAGTTACACCATTTGGAGCTTAATTCTTCCCTTCATGTAGGAAGGATGCATCACAAAGCACTCTTCTGAGTGAAAGGAAGCAAAATTTCTGTTCACCAGCCCCTTGCATCTCTGGCTATGGCAAGAATCCCATCTGGCGTGCCCCACATAAGGGACCAGTCACAGGTGAAATCTTGCACTGATTCCTTGGTGTTCCCCAGACCAAAACCATCTTTCCAAGCCATTTTTTAGTACAAAATAATAGCTTTGTTTCTAAAATGTTCTCCTATTGTACCATCTGGGTCAGCAGCATCTGATCACACAGCAAAAGTAGGACTTTCATATTTCTATCGGTTGTGTCACTTCAGAGACAAAATGGTATGAAGAATAGTTTCACATATAAAGGTAACTGGTGCCCGAGAATGAAAAGAAGTGCATCTCAAAAAGATCAAGGAAACTGGAAATTGAAAAGGTTAACTGATTTAATACTTTGAACCTAAGACAGAAACAATAGCTGCTATCTGTTGAAGTCAGGTATTTTATGAGTTGATTTATAAAACGTTGTGGTATTTATTCCTCCCAACAAGGCAACTGTTGCATTTTTTAAGCACTCAAGCAAGGCTCAAAGATGAGTTAGATTTTTAACTCAGCCCTGCCAACCCTGAAGTGCTATGCTTTTCCCTCTGAGTACACAGTATTCCCTTTGTTAGGAATTGGTGTTTTTGTATTCTCTGTGTAAAAGCTTCCCACATGAGGAATGACGGAGGAAAATCATTTATCTCATAGCCTGTCAGTGGCACCCTTACTGTAGCTGGCCGGAACAGGGTTACTGCTGCTTGTTTTTTCAAGTTCAGGTTCAGACTTTCCTTAGTCAGTAGGAAGATAAGGACTCAACACCCCTTACCACCCATGAAAAAGCAGGTGGTTTCCATGGTTTCTATTCCACTCAGATTGAAACCTGTCACTCTACAGAGAAAGTATACATTTTTAAAGAAGGGGGGCATAGAATTTCCCTTCCCAATCTTTTTTCCTCTATTATAAATTTAGATCACTACTTGCAATACACACTTTTGGCTTCGGCTGGTAGATGCTTTGGGTTTTTTGTTTGTTTCTCTTTTGATTTTCCTGTCTTGCTTGTGCGCTCACATCAGGGACGCCCAAGTGAAACTCTCAGCTGCAGAGGAGCACAGTGGATATTCACACCTTACACCGAGTAAAAGTTCTCTTCTCTTCCCCTTTGGGCTTCCATTTCAGGATTTACAAACAGCAGCACTACTGTTATTTTTGAAAAACATCTAGTAGCTATAAGTTAAACTTAACTAAAAAGAATAGAAAAAAAAGTGGAGTTAACTCCAGTGTCTGAGAATGATAAAAAGAACTTTATATTTCTCATGGCTCTAAATGGATGTTACCATGAAAATACTTACCCTTCAGATCACCAGATTAACAAACAACAAAAACTAGACTATTTTTCAGACACTGTCATTTGTTTGGCAAGGTTGGTGCTCCATGGTTACTGTTCTGAATTAAGGAAAATCAAAAACAGAAATACAGATGTAGCTAAACACTTCCATATCTCTTTTCATTAAGGAAAGTCTAAAAAAAAAAAAAAGGTAAAATAGATCTTTCACCAGATAATGAACCATGACTAACTCCTGTTTGTCACTGTTTACTTTAAATCATTGATTTTTAAATGCTTTTTCAAGTGTTTTTGAGTTGTGATGTTAAACTTTGGATAAGCAAATAATGTTTACCATGTGGCTCTCATTCAAGTAAAAACGTACTATAAATTTTAAGAAATGACTTTTAAAACCTGTTTGTAAAATGTTGTTTATAGAATGGACATGAAAAAACCAGGAAAAATTGAGTCTTTTTGATTTATTACTGAATATATAATATAATCAACATCTGTTTGTAAAGAAGATTTATTATCTCCCTATATCTTGTTATATAAGACTAAACAGTGCTCACTATAGAACACTGATCAAAATATATGGATCATAAATATGCATAGATATTTTCTAAAAATCAAATCATGATTCTTCATTTTCAACAGAAATAAGGGATATGTAAATTACAGTCAACTCATTTGTTCAAGATACAAGATTTTTAGTCAAGTAGCTCTGTTTATAGGGTTAAAAATAAAGCCAAGAACACCAACAAATAAAAACATGATTCACTGACAGAGATTTTTATTTTTAACTGTTCGGAAAAACTAATGTAATTGGCCCAGTGTGTGGCTTCCCAAAACATAATTTAGGAAGTTTAAGACCCTTTTAGAGGTAGGACAATACCAACTCCTTATCAGTCTTGACACTGGGAGATGGGATTGTGGGAAGAAAGAAAAAATAGATTTTATTCATTTATTGTTTTATTTATTTAGGCATTTATTTATGCCAACTTTTATGAAAAATAGTCAGTTAAAAATTTTGAAAACTGCATGCTCAACTAGCCTCAGGTTTAGACTATAAACTTGATTACCAGTTAACACTTTAAGAAAAAGTGGTGGGAGGGTCGCCAAAGACTTGATCTACAAAAGAAAGGATTGGTAAGTTGGACTTTATTAAAAGTAAAAATGTCTGCCCTGGGAAAGACAGTGACAAGAGAATGAAAAGACAATTCGGCCTAGGGAAAATATGTGCAACAGACATATGATACAGGACTGTCCCAAATACACCAAAAACTCTTTAAAAACAATGATAAGACCCTGCTTAAAAAATGAGCCAAGACCTTAATAGACACCTCACTAGAGAACATATACAGATGGAAAATACACATATGAAAAGACGCGCACATCATAAGCTACCGGGGAAACACGCATTAAAATAATCAGATGCTGCTACACACCAATAGCATGGCCATGATCCAGAGCACTGACATAGGAAATGCTGGGAGGTGATGGAGCACCGGGAACTCTCCTTCACTGCTGGTGGGAATGCAAAATGGAAGACTTCTGTTGCTTTCAAAACAAAACATTCTCTTGTTATAAAATCCAGCAATCATGTTCTTCGGTATTTACCAAAAGGAGTTAAAAGCGTGATTATGCCCATGCAAAAACCTGCACATGATATTTAGAGAAGTTTTATCATCATTGCCAAAACTTGGAAGCAATCAAGATATCCTTTAGTTGATGAATGGTTAAATAAATCATGTTACATGCAGGCAATGGAATGGTATCTACTACTGAACAGAAATGAGCTATCAAGGTATGAAGAGACACGGATGAAACTCAAATGCATATTCCGAAATGGAAAAAAAAGCCAATCTGAAAAGCTACATACTGGATGATTCCAACTATATGACATTGTGGGAAAGACAAATGGTAAGGTCGGTGTAAAGATCAGTGGTGGTCAGGGGCTGGGCAAGGACAGATAAGTAGGTTCAGCCCAGAAAGAGAAAAAACTTTGCATGATAAAAAGCCACATTCCTGTTACCACACAATTGTTCAACCCCCCAGTATAAACAACACCAAGAAGGAAACCTAATGTAAACTATGAACTTTGATGAGGTGTCAATGCAGGTTCAACAATTGTGACAAATGTACCATCCTGATAATAAAAGAAGTCAATAGTGGAAGAGGCTATGTGGGTATCGGGGCAGGAGTATGTGGGAAATTCATGTAATTTCCTTTTAATTTTGCTGTGAACCAAAAACTGCTCTATAAAAAAATAAATTCCCAGGGGGTTTCAGATATAAAAATTCCATGGTGAGCAGTATGGATTAGGGGAAAGTAAGATAGAGAAAATAAGGGCAAGGGAAGCTGTCAAAATATACTATTAATGGGCAACATAGGGCACAAAGGAAGGGGGAGGTTCATTGTCAAATTCAAAATTAAAAAATTAAATTTGACTAAATTTAATTACATGTTGAAGTAGGTCATTGACAGAAGAAAAGTTACTTCTTTACATTTATGAACTTATCAAATTAACTATAATTGTGTGACGGTGACAAAACATTGAAGTAGTTACTATTAGAAAGTACAAGTTAGGGTAAAAAGAGTGTCCGTCACTTTCCACGGGCTGCATCACAATTAAAACCGCAGACAGAAAATGTGAAAATACAAAAATAATTCCTAACAGATCCAACATATAATTCAATTTTGTCCTATAATAATCGTTTTTAATAACATCATTTTATTTGGAAATTATAAGAATACAGTTATTTTTAATTTGTAATTTGTTTAAGATTAATATTCTTTGCAAGATTTAGTATATAAGAGGCTTGCTCTGAAAACAAATCACTTTCCGAATTATGGGCAAGATTCTTAAGCTTTCTAAATATCCTCATGTACAAAATGGGATATTAATAGGGAAGAAAAGACATTCCATTTCAAGGGCTTAACAAAACACTTCGTTTTTAGTAAGCTCTCAGTAACGATTAGTTTCCATTAATGCTATTAATATGATTTCGGTTGGTATCACAGCAAATACATGATTTAAATTCTTATTAAAATGAACTAAAAATGTACATAAACTATAAAACTGTGATTAACCATGTAGAATTCAAAAACAGGAAATTTTAGCAGAAAAGACCAATTGATATTCACAAAAGGTATCTTACCAGAATCAGAGTATAAAAAAGCAAATAATTGTGTGGACAGAAAATAAGTTTTGATAAACAGAGAGAGTTTGAAAATACGTGAAGTATACTTTAAGAAAACTAAACATTGCTAATAAGAGAATCAGTGAGATCGTTGGTTGAACAAAGTAGAACTTCGACATTGCTCCAATATTTATGTTTCATAACTCCTTCCACAAAACACGTATTGGTGATTTTACTCATTTTTATGCAGTGGGAAAATGGCAAAAATCTACAGCATCCAGGAAAAATTTATGTTCTCTGATGAGCTTTAAGACATTACAACAGCTAGAAAACCCCTGGGTCCCAGCTTAACATGGCTTTGCAAATTAGCAAATAGAGATTTAAAACCTTAAGGGAAATCTATGTCATACTTATTTTCTGTAGAAATCTTGTCATTTTTACCATACATGTATGGGAATTTTTCGCAATGAATACTTTTCTCAACATTCACATTAAAATGACCACTGCAATCGTTTCCTTTAGCTATCTTTTTAATATCTCCCCAAGGCTTGATTCATACAAAAAATAACTTTCAGAAACTAATACATGGCTATAGATAATTTACATCTTAATGTTTCAGAAATTCTATAGAAATATGATAGAAGCAGAGGCGACTCTAAAAATGTTCTGAAAAAACATAGATAGAATTTTATGTTTTGCTAGAATCCTAAAAAACTTGAAGTAAAAAGAAATATAATTCTGCCAAATGCTATAAGAATAGCCCTCTAGAAACCTTTGTAATTATAGATTTTTAACTATGAATTTATATTTGATTCCTCGTATGAGTATCTGAGAATGTATGTATGCCTGTCTACACACACATACTTACTCACCCAAAGAAAGATGTCTAAACTTTCTTGCTTCCCATTCCCAGTTACTTCACTTCTGACTTTACACAATATCTTAGAAGTTGTGCTCGGAATGCACCTATTTAATATCTAGCTCCTTTAAGATAATACATTTCTATTCACTGTATCTTCTCTGCCTATAGTATTTATATATGTATAATGTTTAACATAAATATATGCTTATTCATCATTATCGGATACAGCAAGGTTCTAGTGACCCTAACAATTATCTGGGAAATAATCTGATGCAATAGTATAACCTCTACAAAGAATGTCAAAAATTTACCATTCAGTTCATATTCTTTGTAGGGGTTATAATATCGCATCAGATAATATCCCACATAGTTTTGAGGGTCACTTGCCACTTTGCTGTATTGATGAATAAGCATATATTTACATGTTAAACATTATACATATATAAATCTCTTTGCAGAGCAAACAATTCTGTACCCATTAACTTCCATTTTTCAGAGTCTGCTATTTTTTGCACATTGATTTAACTTCTGGCCTATGGAGAAAAAATTCAGTTTCATTCATTTATTGTATTTCTTCAAGTACTTGAAGATGACTTTTCTTGAACTTCTAATATATTCTTAAATATTCCTCCAGAAGTCAGCTCTAATTATCCTTAACATTAAACAATACATAAAAATCCACCTATATACAATAATATTTATCTAGAACAAATCAAGGAAATATATGTTCCTTTTTCTTTTCAGATCATCTGGTGAGATATGTAATTCTTTCAGTTTCTTTTCTTATTCATTTATTTAAAACCAATTGTCATCATCATAAATTCAGCATAAAAGGAGCCATATGATTTTATGACCAAAAATGGCTTAATTGCTTTAAGAGATAGAGTTCAGATAAGGGAAGGGTATATTATCGAATCTTAAACTGTTTAGAAGATCCTCTGATAAGGGGACATAATTCAACTTTTTGAAGTTAGATAAATAATAATGAGAAACTGTAGTCAAAACAGCAGGAGAAAAAGAAAAATATCACCTTTGATCTCGGAATTTCTTCTGCTACTTATTAGCACTGTCAGCTGATATTTAGATTAACCAGCCACATAGATCATCTGACCCTTGACACAGATAAATAGTCATCTTGACAACATAGAAGCTTAATTTGGGATTTTTCCCTGAGGTAAAAATGATTGTCCATAGGATAATATAACAAACTTACTTAGCCAGATACTTTTATTTACAAACATCTCATTCCAGGTCTTATTAAATGTAAGTAGATATTACATTAAGAGCTCTATTTCTCCATAAATACACGTACAT
The DNA here is from genome assembly GCA_963573935.1 of Arctocebus calabarensis. Classification (NCBI taxonomy): domain Eukaryota; kingdom Metazoa; phylum Chordata; class Mammalia; order Primates; family Lorisidae; genus Arctocebus; species Arctocebus calabarensis. Next base: position 8,538 of record CAUYON010036125.1, read on the forward strand.
CTTCGAATAATATAACATATTATTTAAGAGGGTGGACATAACCTTCGTTGCAATTTAAAATAGTTTAACATAGTAAATTGTGCACAAACTTTAGGGCCACCCTGTATGCGTATGTTTAATATATAATCACACAAGGACTTCAAATACTAGCTTGCATGTATTCAATTAAAATAAACTAATTCAAAAGATGTAGAAATTTGGAAAAATCTCATTTTAACAAGGCATGGTTAGTAGCTATCATAGGATATTGCCATTTTGAAGAAAAAAATTTCATGAAGATGTTAAATTTCTGTGCACAATAAGATCAAGAGGGAAAAAAAGCAACTTGAGGTTTTAGAAAAGGATTAATTCTATTTCTTAGTAATGTAGCTATAACTGTTGTCAATAATCAAGAATGAATGAACTATAAGCACAAGTTGAAGAAGGGAGAACACAGCAAAATCCTGGGTGACAGAATTTAAAATTATCCACTGTCAACCTAACTGTCTGATAACTAAAGACTTTCTGTTTGCACAATAACCTTAACAAAAATAAGAGGGGGATAAACTGATGGTGTTTATAGAAAATCTCCTATATATATTTTTTCTAAAAAAGGAATAGAGAAAATTCATATGAACCAAGAAGCAGAAGAAAGTTGAAAAATAGCTGCTGGCTTGCATGGGTTCTAAGTCTAATCTAAGTCTTAAAAGAAGAAAATCGCCACAATGGTTTTTTTTTTTTTTTTCTTGAGTTCCAAATAGTTCTTCCTTTCTTCCTATCAATCCATGAGTTGTCTTCAACTGTCTGAGTCTTTCATTGGAAATACCATTTTTATAGTGGGGAAATTATGTGATTGGCTATAAATATCAGGACAATATGTATTAGGAACCACTGGACCCTACTCCTTAACAAAGACTATCAATATTTTTTAACAATGTTTTCTGTAGTCATTACAATCCTGCCTGTAATTTTATTATCTTTGTAAGAAGTCGTTTTGTTGTTTAAGGTTTACTAAGTGAAACACTAGTAATTTGTACTGAGGTATCTTTAGGTTGGAGAATTTTTTTGGTAATGTAGATTGGCCTTTAATAAATTCATCCTATTTTTAACCCTGTTGAGTGGCAAAAAAGTTGTTTTCCTTTTATTTTTATTGATGCAATTAGTAATCCCCAAACTAACTACTATTTTTCTAATACCTGCAATGGTTGAATAATTTAGTATTCTGTGGTATGGAATGGCCCCCAAATACACACAAGCATCAATTTGTCATGAGACATATCTCTGAGTATTCTTTTCTATTGGCTTCATACCTTCTATTGAAACATATTTAAACGTTTCTTACCAATAATTATTTTATCAACAGTTATTAAACTGGAGCCTATTAACATAACCACACACAAACTCTGCTTCCAACTCAAAATGTCAAAATTAAGTCAACCGTACCTCCTCCCTATGAACTACTAGTTGTATACTTATCTAAAACTCCCTAAAATTATCTATAAAACCTCAACAATAAAAGTGAGGAGTAACTGGTCCTAACTTAAAGGAGTACCACCCAGAACCAATGCAAGTGAAAAGCTCCTGTACAATCTCTAGTCTAGTTCAACATACGGACCTTTATCCCTGCCTTTCCATGTGCTAGGTACACATGTATCATGTAATGCAACCTCAAACTCCCACACTCATCTCATCGATGCTATGGCTAAATAGTAAATATTTAATAATAATAATATTTAAATAATATTAATAGTAAATATTTTATCAAAGCCAGCTATTTAATATGTAGCCTTATACATATATATATATGTATGTATTTGGGACAGAATCTCACTCGGGTTCCCCGAGTAGAGAGAACATGGTGGCATCAACACAGTGCACAGTAATCTCAAACTTTTTTGCTCAAGCAATTCTGCTGCCTCAGCTGCCGGAGTAGCTGGACTACAGGAGTGTGCCACCATGCCCAATTAGGTTTTCTATTTTAGAGACTGAGTCTCACTCTTGCTTAGGCTGATTTTGAACTCCTGAGCTCAAGCAATCCACCTGCCTCAGCTTCCCAGAGTGCTAGGATTATAGGCATGAACCACCTTGCCCAGCCCAAAGCCAACATATTAATATAGTTTGCCTAATGATTTTTTCTTAGAATTTATATTTCTAAAATGGAGCTCTCTAATGTATTTGTCCTTCTCATTTAAATTAAATAGCCAGACCTATGAATTGTAAGCTATCTATAAGCAATAACTATAAATTTTGTGTTTTATGCTTAAGCATCAATTACAGTGAAATTTAATTTGGCACCTTTATACCTCTAAATCTTGATTTGGGTACAAAATTGAGCAAAACTTTGAAACATCAGCCTTTAAACCTTAAGTTTTATCTGATATGGTTGAAAATGATGCTGTGGCTTTATTAGTTTTTTTGTTTTGTTTTTTTAAAAAGGCTTTTAGAGTCTTATTTTTAAAAAAGAACTTTCTAATGTTTCTTGGACATTAAACAATACTCCGACAAAACAACATGTTGATGACTTGAATACAAATGAATAAGAAACATATGGATTGAATTTTCCTTGATGTATGAGTGAGTTTGAATAGAAAGGGAAAAAGTCATTGGTAAAAATCATTCTGAGTATTGCCAAACCTAAAATGTCTGAAAACATAAGATTTTTTTAAAGACACTCTAATGAACCTCAAAATACTATCTTTGTTTTTCCATCTCTAAATTATTCTATAAACCCAAGTTTGAAAAAAGAGAATTAATTTGCTTGGAAGGCTTAAACTATATAAAGCATCAAACAATGGAAAATTATAATGTATAGGGGGAAAAAAATCCAAGTTCCAAAAACTTGATTAAATTGCTATCTGTGTAATAAAGTCTGTGCATATGTTTGTAGGAAAAAATCATTAATGCCATTTTATTATAAATGTTAAAGATTTAATAAGTCAGATGATGAATATATTTTGACAATTTAGAAAACTGAAAATCTTACAATAAATTAAGACAAATCTAACCCTACTCATTTGCTATTAAAGACAAAAATAGTTCTTATTTTTTCATAGAGGTTTATTAACTGCCATAAGAGAGCACTTGAAAACTTTGAGACCAATTTTACGCATTTGGATGGATTATCTTCTCTGGAATCTCTAGATTTTGCCATTAAGGAGCAGCATGCATATTTTTATTTGTTTGTGCTTAAATTTGCTTTATTTTGCTGAAACAAACATATGGAGCTTAGAGAATTATCTATTGAGCACATAACAAAATTAATAACACATCCTTAAACTCTTTTGACAAATCCACTGCAGTTTATTTGTCAAATTTCTAAAAAGAGTTATCTCACAAACTGACATATTTTCCACAGGGTCTCTGAGGAATCAAAATACTACTTTAGATTTCAGCAGCTTTTGATTTCTAAAATATATTTAGGCCTCTTTGCTATTTTTTCCTTCACAGGGGCAGGATAAACAAAATCTAGTCATACACATCACAGATTTTTCTCTTCTTATGACTGAGACTATTTAACTACTGTGGTTTTCTCTGCAAAATTCAGCTCCTATTTTACATCAAACTGGTTTACTTATTAATAACCCCAAACTCACAGTTTGGAATGTGTTTTTACGAGGAACATGTTCAGTGTGGCAGGTGGTCTAAAGAGCGTTTGTAATCACAAACTCATTCAGTGATCACCCAAGGCATTTCTCATACCCATAATCTGCATCGTGCCAAGCATTAAGGGCACAAAGGTGAATGAAAGGTACAGAATTGATGAATTGATGAATCCATGAATTGATACTCTTTCCAATATGTAATCAAGATAGTCTTACTGTGATAGGTTCTTCCGTGACTCATGATCAAGCTACGTGTAGAAGAGTATATTATACAAAATTTAGATTTCATGTTCCTTACGTGGTTGTCCCCAGATAACTTTTCTGATAGCATCTGCAACCAACATGCTGTACGTGAAAGTTGTAAGAGTCCAGGCTAGACTAACTTCTCAGGACCATGCCGTGTTGCCATTCTATGCATTCACACCCTTCACTTCCTCCCCTAAGAGTAAATTCTGCTCTTTCCATCACTCCCTACTCTCCCACAACTCCCCAACTCTTCTCTTCTTGTCCTTAAACTTCCACTTAGCTGACCCAGCTTAAAAGCCACCTCCATCATGGTTTTCTTTGGCTCAGTCCCAGTTGTCTTTAACCGTGTCTCTTCTGCTTTCCCATGGCATTTTGGCTGTGTCACTATTTTTAGCATTAGAGTGCTTTATTCTTCTTACAGTTAGCTAAAGATATATCTGTCCCCTAGGATAAAAGCTGTTTTAACCTGCCATTTTCCATGCAGAGATACATGATCATTTTATGCCAGACAAATAAAATGAATAAGTGAATAAGCATCAACAAATGAATTGAAAACAGACTTTACTGAAACACGAAATCATTCTTTCATGATTTTCAATTCATTTTGCTGAGAAGTTGACACATTCCGAATCCTTTATTGCAAAAGACCCTCTGCTGGGCTCTGAAGCACTGTCACTTTGAGAACAGCAGCCATGGGCGGCTCCTGTGGCTCAGCGAGTAGGGCGCCAGCCCCATATACCGAAGGTGGCGGGTTCAAGCCCAGCCTCGGCCGAACTGCAAAACAAAAAAATAGCCGGGTGCTGTGGCGGGCGCCTGTAGTCCCAGCTACTAGGGAGGCTGAGGCAAGAGAATCGCTTAAGCCCAAGAGCTGGAGGTTGCTGTGAGCAGTGTGACGCCACGGCA
>CAUYON010036130.1:0-30814 GCA_963573935.1 Arctocebus calabarensis
TTTTTTGAGACAGAGCCTCAAGCTGTCACCCTGGATAGAGAGCTGTGGCATCACAGCTCACAGCAACCTCCAATTCCTGGGCTCAAGCGAGTCTCCTGCCTCCACCTCCCAAGTAGCTGGGACTACAGGCGCCCGCCACAACGCCCGGCTATTTTTTGGTTGCAGCCACCATTGTTGTTTGGCGGGCCCAGGCTGGATTCGAACCCGCCAGCTCAGGTGTACGTGGCTGGCGCTTTAGCCCGTTGAGCCACAGGCGCCGAGCCAGAACAAACCTATTATTAATTAGCAATTGATATATTAATTTTTTTTTTTTTTTTTTATGTAGAGACAGAGTCTCACTTTATCACCGTCAGGAGAGTGCCAGAGTGTCACAGCTCACAGCAACCTCCAGCTCTTAAGCTTAGGCGATTCTCTTGCCTCACACTCCCAAGTAGCTGGGACTACAGGTGCCCACCACAACGCCTGGCTATTTTTTTGTTGCGGTTTGGCTGGGGCAGGGTTCAAACCTGCCATCTTTGGTATATGGGGCCAGTGCCCTACTTACTGAGCCACAGGCGCCGCCCTATACACATGTTTTTTTGGGCTTAAGCGATTCTCTTGCCTCAGCCTCCCAAGTAGCTGGGATTTGCAGGTGCCTGCCACAACACTGGCTATTTTTATTTTTTGTTGTTGTCGTAATTGTCGTTGTTAAGCAGGCCCAGGCTGGGTTTGAACCCGCCAGTCCCAGTGTATGTGGCCAGTGCCCTAACCACTGAGCTATGGGCGTAAAGCCAATTATATACATTTTTAAACAAATAGAGGCAATTTTTCTCAAAGAATGACAATATTGTCACAAGACACAAGCATCCAAACTAATATTCACATAAATCAAATTGATCAGTAAATTAACTACATGAAAATACATATATTTTAAAATATAAAAACCATGAAAGACAAAAAAAATTCATAATATTCAGTATAATAATAAACATATAGTTTACCTGGTAACATCCACTCCCCCAGTCTGGATAACTCAGCTTCCTCTCACATTTTTCCATGACAAATGCTGATTTCTGAATTAGACATACTGAATGAGGTCCATATTTTTCAGCACCATAGTTTTTAAAAATTTCTAAAGTAAACCAGAGAAGTTTCCTTAAAAATTGATTTTTTGACTCAAAGAACAAGCATTCCATATTTATGATTAAAAGTTGCTTTAAGAATTATTTTTTTTCCAAGTCTTAAAAGTATGATGTTGGTATTTTAATAGGGGTAGCATTGAATTTGTAGATTGCTATGAAAAGTAAAGACATTTTAACAATGTTGATTCTTCTTCCCAGCCAAGAGCATGGTATGTTCTTCCATTTTTTAATATCTTCTGCTATTTCTTTTCCTAGGGGTTCATAGTTTTCTTTCTTTCTTTTTTTTTTTTTGAGACAGAGCCTTAAGCTGTCAACCTGGGTAGAGTGCCGTGGCATCACAGCTCACAGCAACCTCCAATTCCTGGGCTCAAGCGAGTCTCCTGCCTCTGCCTTCCAAGTAGCTGGGACTACAGGTGCTCACCACAACACTCAGCCATTTTTTTGGTTGTAGCCATCATTGTTGTTTGGCGGGCCCGGGCTGGATTCGTACAGCTCAGGTGTACGTGGCTGGCGCCTTAGCCTGTGGAGCCACAGGCGCCAAGACCATAGTTTTCTTTATAAAGGTTCTTCACCTCTTTTGTTAGATATATTCCTAGGTATTTCATTTTCTTTGAAGCTACTAAGAAGGTTATTGTGTCCTTGATTTCCTTCTCATCTTGGCTGTTATTGGTATAGACAAAGGCTACTGATTTGTGGACACTGATTTCATATTCTGAGACATTGTTGTATTTTTTCGATCACTTCCAGGAGTTATTTGGTTGAGTCTTTGGGGTTCTCTAAGTATAAGATCGTATCATTTGCAAAGAGGGAGAGTTTCACTTCCTCTGCCCATATTTGGATGCCTTTATTTCTTTCTCTTGCCTGATTGTATTGACTAGAACTTCTAGCCCTATATTGAATAGTAGTAGTGATAGAGGACAACCTTGTCTTATTCCATTCCTGAGTGGAAAAGCTCTCAGTTTTACTCCATTCAGTATAATATTAGCTATTGGTTTGTCATAGATGACTTCATTTTGTATGGAACCAGAAAAAAACCTATGTAGCCAAGGCAATTTTTAGTAATAAAAACAAATATGGGGGCATCAGCCTGTCGGACTTCAGGCTGTACTACAAGGCAATAGTAATCAAAACAGCATGGTATAGGCATAAAAATAGACACATAGACATTTGGAACCAAATAGAAAACCAGGAAATGAAAGAAACATCTTCCAGCTACCTAATCTTTGATAAACCAAACAAAAACATACACTGGGGGAAAGCATCCCTATTCAGGAAATGGTGCTGGGAGAACTGGATATCCACATGTAAAAGACTGAAACTGGACCCACACTTTTCTCCACTCACAAAAATTGATTCAAGATGGATAAAAGACCTAAATCTAAGGCACAAAACAATTAAAATCCTCAAAGAAAGTATGGGGAAAACATAGGAAACTATCAGCCTGGGGAAGGACATTATGAGGAAGACTTCCGTGGCCATTGCAACAACAACAAAAATAAACAAATGGGATTCAATGAAACTGAAAAGCTTCTGTACAGCTAAGGTGGCAACAACCAAAGCAAAAAGACAACCCACACATTGGGAAAGAATATTTGCATATTTTGAATCAGATAAAAGCTTGATAGCTAAGATCTATACAGAACTCAAATTAATAAACATTTAAAAAGCCAACAATCCCTTAGATCACTGGGCAAGAGAGATGAACAGAACCTTCTCTAAAGAAGACAGAAGAATGGCCAACAAACATATGAAAAAATGCTCATCGTCCCTAATTATTAGAGAAATGCAAATCAAAACCACCCTGAGATATCATCTAACCCCAGTGAGAATGGCCCCCATCACAAAGTCTCAAAACTGCAGATGCTGGCGGGAATGTGGAGTGAAGGGAATACTTTTACACTGCTGCAAACTAATATAACCTTTCTAGAAGGAAGTATGGAGAAACTTTAAATAACTCAACCTAGACCTCCCATTTGATCCTGCAATCCTATTGCTGGGCAACTACCCAGAAGAAAAAAAATCCTTTTATCACAGGGACATTTGCACTAGACTGTTTATTGCAGCTCAATTTACAATCGCCAAATGTGGAAACAGCATAAATGTCCACCAACACAGGAATGAATTAACAAGCTGTGGTATATGTATACCATGGAATACTGTTCAGCCACTAAAAAAGATGGAGACTTTATGTCTTTTGTATTAACCTGGATGGATATAGAACATATTATTCTTAGCAAAGCATTACAATAATGGAGAAATAAGAATCCTATGTACTCAATTCTGATATGAGGACAATTAAGGTCTTAGTACACGGTGGGAGTGGGGTAGGTGAAGGGGAGAGCAGAGAAAGGGAAGGAGTGAAGGGGTGGGGGCACAAGGGGTATGATTCACCTTTTAGGGATGGGACACAATTATAAGAGGGTTCTTATCTAACAAAAGCAATCAATGTAACCTGGTTCTGTGTACCCTCAATGAATCTCCATCAATAATAAAAAATTGCTCTAAAAATCAAATGTGGGGCTGGGTGCAGTGGCTCATGCCTGCAATCCTAGCATTCTGGAAGGCCGAGGTGGGTGGATTTCCCTGAGCTCACAGGTTCAAGACCAGCGTGAGCAAGATCAAGACCCCCATTTCTAAAAATAGCCAAGCATTGTGGTGGGAGCCTGTAGTCCCAGCTATAGGGAAGGCTGAGGCAAGAGAATGGCTGGAGACCAAGAGTTTGAGGTTGCTGTGAGCTATAATGCCAAGGCACTCTACCAAGAGTGACAAAGTGAATCTCTGTCTCAAATAAATAAATAAAAATCAAATGCGTTTCATGAAAATTTTAAGTTAAAAAAATTAAATGATCAGACATGGGGAGTCAGGAGAACCTCTTCAGGCCAGAGGAGGAGACCAGCCAGGGCAGTGAGACCTTGGCTTTATACATACACACAAAAAATAAAATAAAAATCACTAGATACCAAGATAAGAATCACCTTTACTGTTAGTCTAAATAGGAGTCACCTCCAAGTAACTTGATAGGATGGGGTCAAATGATTTACATTATGGAGGCTTTTTTGGGATGTTGCAACTTTTGCAAAACTTTCTTATATCTTCAACTTTTGCCACTTCTGGGAAATCCATCTAGTCTCAGATTACGCACAAATATTTAGAGCAGTGGTTCTCAATCTGTGGGTCATGACACTTTCACAGGGGTCACCTAAGACCATCCTGCATATCAGATATTTACATTACGATTCATAACAATAGCAAAATTACAGTTATGAAGTTGCAACAAAAATGATTTTATGGGGCGGTGCCTGTGGCTCAGTGGGTAGGGTGCCACTATACTAAGGGCGCATATACCAAGGGTGGCGGCTTCAAGCCCAGCCCCGCCCAAACTGCAACAAAAAAATAGCTGGGCGTTGTGGCAGGTGCGTGTAGTCCTAGCTATTCAGGAGACTGAGGCAAGAGAATCACCTAAGCCTAGGAGTTGGAGGTTGCTGTGAGCTGTATGACACCACAGCACTCTACCAAGGATGATAAAATGAGACTTTGTCTCTACCAAAAAAAAGAAAATAATTCTCAACCCAACCATAATTTTAGGAAGGTTGAGAACCACTGATTTAGAGGGACAGGGTGGAATTAAAGACCTCTATCTAACAGACAAAAGAACAAAGCTTTTTTTTTTTTGAGACAGAGCCTCAAGCTGTCACCCAGGATAGAGTGCCGTGGCATCACAGCTCACAGCAACCTCCAATTCCTGGGTTCAAGTGAGTCTCTTGCCACTGCCTCCCAAGTAGCTGGGACTACAAGCGCCTGCCACAGCACCCAGCCATTTTTTTGGTTGCAGCCATTATTGTTGTTTGGTGGGTCTGGGCTGGATTCGAACCCGCCAGCTCAGGTGTATGTGGCTGGTGCCTTAGCCCGTTGAGCCACAGGCGCCAAGCCAAGAACAAAGCTTTTCAATCCTAGTAGTAACTTGTTCTCTTTACCCTCTATACAACAAACTTCATTATTTTGAAAGCAGAGAATTTTGGCTTGGTGCTTCTAGCACAATGGTTGCAGGAGCCAGCCACATGCATCAAGGGTGGCGGGTTTGAACCCAGCCCGGGCCAGCTATACAACAATGACAATTGCAACAAAAATTGTGGCAGGCACCTGTAGTCTCAGCTCCCTGGGAGGCTGAGGCAAGAGAATTGCTTGAGCCCAGGAATTGTTTGATGCCACAGCATTCTATGGAGGGTGACATAGTAAGACTGTCTCAAAAAAAGTCTTCAGGATATTTATCAAACAGGTGAGTGATGGGGAAAAGAATGACTAAAGAAATCAAGTTAAATTTGTCAGATTTAAGAATAAAAGGTAAAAATACTACAGAAATTTAAAATTTAAATAACATACCCTGTAATCAAGTATAGAATGGGAAGGGGTACCAGTTAAACATTTTGATGACCACAAGTATTTATTACTCTTTATTAATATATCAGATGTGAGAATATGTTTGTTTACACAAGTAATTAGTATAAGCTGTAACTATTATTGCTAAATACACATTCCCTACTGTTTATTCATTCGATGTTCTGTTCATTTATTTGTATTAAAAGTAAACAAATAATATGGCAATATACCTTACTTGCCATGGAACAACAGCAGTATTATTTTGGTATTTGCAAAGTGACATGTTGGCTCTGCGCCTATAGCACAGTGGTTATGGCGCCAGGCACATACACGGAGGGTGGCAGGTTCGAACCTGGTCCAGGCCAGCTAAACAAGGCTGAGGCAGAATTGCTTAAGACCAAGAGTTTGAGGCTGTTGTGTGCTATAATCCCGGCATTCTACCCAGGACGACATAGTGAGACTCTGTCTCAAAAAAAAAAAAAAAAAGAAGAAAAGAAAAGTGACATGTTACTCCTTTTTTTTTTTTATGAAACAGATTTTCACTTTGTTGTCCCCCTGTAGTGTACCCTGGCATCACAGCTTACTGCAATGTCAAACTTCTGGTTTCAAGTGATCCTCTTGCCTCAGCCTTCCAAGTAGCTGGGACTACAGGTGCCCAATCACAATGCCCGATTATTATTATTTTTTTTTTTAAGAGATGGGGTCTCACTCTTGCTCAGGCTGGTCTCGAACTCATGAGCTAAAGTAATCTACCCACTTAGGTCTCCAAGAGTGCTGGGATTACCAGCATGAGTCACCGTGCCCAGCTCTTACTTCTACATTATACGAAATGCACATTCCCCAAGAGAGGAAAAAAATAGGTTATCTGATGTGTTTTAATAAGAAGAGTCCTAACTTAGAGGATCTTGCGCCAATATCAAATAACTGTTATCATTCAGCATCTGTTCATTTATCTATGAAACATGATAGATAAATCCTATGTCTCTCAGAAGGTTTTTGGAAGAATAAAAACCTTCAAGAGGAGTTTCACTTTGCTGAATGCTTAAAAAACGAAAGTGCTCAGAATGAGCATGGTAGCTCACACCCGTAATCACAGTACTCAGAGGCCGAGGCAAGTGGATTGCAGGACCTCACAGGTTTGAGACCAATCTGCCAGAGCGAGACTTGTCTCTAAAAGTAGTCAGGCACTGTAGCCAGTGCCTATAGTCCCAGCTACTTGGGAGACTGAGACAAGAGAATCACTTACTTCCATGAATTTAAGGATGCTGTGAGATATGATGCCACGGCACCCTACCGAGGGCAACAAACAAAACTCTCAAAAAACAAAAGAAAGAAAAGAAAAGAAAGTGCTCTATAAATGAAAAGTGCAAAGCAGATATACTACTAAAGTGTATTACTAAAATACAGTGTGCACACACATGCACATGTGTATCTAATAGCTAACAATCTGTATATATCATGCACATTCCTAAGCGTTCACTATATTAATTCATTTAATTCTTGCTATGCTTATGAAATAAGCATTATTATCCCCATTTTAGAGATGAGGAAACAGAAAAGTTAAGTACTTCTTACACATGGATAACAGTGAAACTGTAACATAAACTTTGTCTGGCTCTAGGGTATGTGCCCTTAACCACCATTTCACTGTTAATGTATCATTTTAATATGTATATAATACTACATTTCACTAGGATACTAACCTGGTTGATTTTCCAATATTCTACAATCTGAGCTGCGTTGATATTCACCACTTAGATGCCAACTGAATTCCTGACTGAATGGGCAATAGTCAGCAATTTCAACTGAACCACCATAATAAGGCAAATCTTCTTCAGGTATCCCACTGAGTTCATCAAAGTACTGCAAAAAAAAATATTGGGAAGATGAGAGCAAGAAACGTTCTGTATAATCAAAATAAAGCACACAGGTAATTTATAGCAACACTCTAACGTTGTATAATACAAGATATTATGGTATTTTTCTTCATACACAGCTCAAAACAGAGAATATAGTAATATACCAACCTGAGGGGTATTTTGAAGTTGCTATAGTTTTATTTTATTTCTTTTTAATGTTATTTATTTTGTTTGAGACAGTCTCACTTTGTCGTCCTGGGTAGAGTGCCATGGCATCATAGCTCATCGCAACCTCTAATTCTTGGGTTCAACCGATCCTCTTGCCACAGCCTCCCAAGTAGCTGGGACTACAGGTGCCTGCCATCATAGTTTTTCTACTTTTAGTAAAGATGGAGTTTCACTCTTGCTGAGTTGGTCTCAAACTCCTGTGCTCAGGCAATTCATTTTGGCCTCCCACAACGCTGGGATTACAGGCGTGAGTCACTATGCCCAGCCAGATTGCTATAGCTTTAGAAATAAACAGGATAGAATAAGGGCCACAAACAGTTCTTAAGCTCTTACCATTACCCAGGCACCTGGTTAAATGCTTTATTTGCATTTTCTCGATGAATGCACAGCCCTATTGTATTATTAATACCCATTTTATAGATAAACTGAAGCTTAGAGGGCAAACTAGATGGCACAGCATTAGAGGAAATAGGTGATAAGTTTGATCTTAATCTTTTAAAAAAGTTTTTAAAAAGATTTTTTAAAAAGTAATTAATCAAGATGCACACTTTTAAAATTATAATCTCCTATTCAAGTTTGTAATTGTCATGTGTGTTTAAGTATCTGCATTTTTCTTTTTTCCTAATTTTCTAATGCTAATGTTATTTCTTATAATTCAGTAACATAGAAAATAAAGCAATGCTTTTGGAAGAATTGTTTAATAGAAAATTAAAATGTCTCTTCCTAGTCAAAAAAAAAAAAAAGTAATTAGTCAAAAAATTGGAAAGTACAAAAAAAAAAGCAAAAAAAGAAGCAGGGTAAGTATCTTAGTTTAACTTACTTATTAAACTGACCAAATTTGACTGTTTCAAAAGAATAAAATAGAATTACACTGAACAAAAGGAAGTATCAAAGTATACCAAAAACAAAAAGAGCTGAAAAAATACAAAACTAGTGCACAGAATTAAGACTTTTTTTAGGCTTGGTGCCCATAGCACAGTGGTTACGGTGCCAGCCACATACACAGAGGGTGGCGGGTTCAAACCTGACCCAGACCAGCTAAACAACAATGACAATTGCACAAAAAAAATAGCCAGGGGTTGTGGTGGGCGCCTGTGGTACTTGGGAGGCTGAGGCAAGAGATTGCTTGAACCCAAGAGTTTGATGTTGCTGTGAGCTGTGACCCAAAACACAAAATAAATGCATAAAATTAAGACTTTTTTTTGAGACAGTGTTTCACTTTGTTGCCTCTTAGTAGAGTGCTGTGGTGTCACAGTTCACAGCAACCTTAAGCTCTTGGGTTTAGCTGGCCCGGGCCAGGTTTGAACCCACCAAGCCTTGGTGTATGCAGCTGGTGCCGTAACCACTGTGCTATGGGTGCCAAGCTGGCTATTTGTTGTTGTAGGTGAACAACTGTAAATTACAGGTAAAGCTGAGACTCTTTAGAGAAAGCCATGGCAACAAGAAACATAAAGAGATTTGGGCTGGACAAGTGGGGGACCATTTCCTTCATCCTTCAGATCCTACGAATTAAGTCTTTTCTTTTGTTTTGTTTTTTTGCAGTTTTTAGCCGGGGCTGGGTTTGAACCCGCCACCTCCGGCATATGGGGCCCGAACCCTACTCTGTTGAGCCACAGGCGCTGCCCTGAATTAAGTCTTTTCTAAAGCAGAACTTTCCAAGTCTTCTAATTAATGGGATTAGATTAAGTTATTTTCTTTCTTTTTTTTTGTAGAGACAGAGTCTCACTTTATCGCCCTTGGTAGAGTGCCATGGCATCACAAAGCTCACAGCAATCTCTATCTCCTGGGCTTAGGCGATTCTCTTGCCTCACCTCCCAAGTAATTGGGACTACTGGCGCCTGCCAAAAGGCCCGGCTATTCTTTTTTTTTCTTTTTTTTGCAATTTGGCTGAGGTCAGGTTTGAACCTGCCACCTTCGGTATATGGGGCCAGTGTCCTACTGGATAAGCCACAGACATCGCCCAAGATTTGCACCCAGCTTTGTTAACAGTGAGCTGAAAACAACCTTGGGTTGAGTGTTTTGTTTGAGAGTTACTTAGCCAGGGCCTTTTGAATAATAGTGTCCCAATGAAGTGTTAGATTAAGTTATTTTCTTCACAGAATTTTGTCTTCTGTGTAAATTAGAGGAATTTAAAGAGGAAGATGTTGGATACAATTAAAAAGAAAATATAGGCTCGGCGCCTGTGGCTTAACGGGCTAAGGTGCCAGTCACGTACACCTGAGCTGGCGGGTTCAAATCCAGCCTGGGCCTGCCAAACAACGACGGTTGAAACCAAAAAATGGCTGGGCGTTGTGGCGGGCGCCTGTAGTCCCAGCTACTTGGGAGGTGGAGGCAGGAGGAACTGGAGGTTGCTGTGAGCTGTGATGCCACGGCACTCTATCCAGGATGACAGCTTGAGGCTCTGTCTCAAAAAAAAGAAAATATAAACAGTTAAAAATATATCAAAACAAATATTCTAAATATCTCATGCCATTATAACCAGGATTGCTAGATATTAACTATGCTATCGATTAGCACATTAGTTATAAAGAAATGGAGGAATTAATTGTTTTTTCCCAGATTATGGAAGAAAAATGGGATCTTATAAAATGTTAAAAGTTAATAGAATTCACTCTTCTAATTCAAGGTAGAGACAACTTTTTAAAAAGTTGATTCCTAAAATTGTGCCCCAAACAAGTATTACCTGGTACTCTTGTGGTAAAGGTTTAGGAAACTTCTGCAAATTACAAACTGCAACTGCTCTCTGGTCTTGTCTGCAAGTTAGCTGCAATGGATTACTTCTGAGAGTGTCACAGTAAGGGCTCAGCATCTGTCTCCTGCACACAAAAATAAGCACCATGGTATCAATTAAAAAAAATATATTGCAAGTCCATTTTAGAGTTCGTCTTTTCAATTATAATCTCAATATATTTTAACAGTCTATAATTAGTTACTGAATCAGCTTATAACTTATAAGTTATTAAAAATAACTTCTAAAGTTATTTTTCACAGAATAAAAGAAAATGCTTAATGTAGATGTGGAAGATTACTGGCAGATCCACTTTAACATTATCTCGCTTATGTTTTATTTTTTTTAAGAGAGTGTCACTATGTCACCCTTGGTAGAGTGCTGTGACATCACAGCTCACAGCAACCTCTTGGATTAGGGCGATTCTTTTGCCTCAGCCTCTCAACTTGCTGGGTCTACAGGTGCCTGCCACAATGCCTGGCTATTTTTGTTGCGGTTGCCACTGCTGTTTTAGCTGGCTGGGCCAGGTTCAAACCCATTACCCTCGGTTTATGGTCCTGGCGCTGTACCCACTGAGCCATAGGCACCACCCAAACTCTTGGGCTTAAGCGATTATTTTGCCTCAGCCTCCCAAGTAGCTGAGTCTATAGGTGCCCACCACAATGCCCAGCTTTTTGTTGTAGTTGTCGTTGTTTAGCCAGCCTGGCCTGGGTTCAAACCTGCCAGCCACAGTGTATATGGCTGGCACCCTAACCACTGAGCTACAGGTGCTGCGCTAAAATTATCTCACTTATTTTTATTTTTGGTGATTCATTGAGGGAACAAGAAACCAGGTTACACTGATTGTATCTATTAGGTAAAGTCCCTCTTTCAATTGTGTATTGCCCCTAAGAGGTGTGTCACACCCTGTCCCCCTCCCTACTTCCCTCTCTCTCAGCTTTTCCTTTCCCACATCCCCATCCATCCTTCTTTCTCTCTCTGCTCTCCCCTTCCCCTACCCCCACCAAGTACTAGGTCATTATTTGTTCGCATATCAAAATTGAATACATAGGATTCATACTTCTCCATTCTTGTGATGCTTTACAAGAATAATGTGTTCCACTTCCATCCAAGTTAATACAAAGGATGTAAAGTCTCCATCTTTTTTAATGGCTGAATAATATTCCATGGCATACGTATAGCACAGCTTGTTAATCCATTCCTGGGTTGGTGGGCATTTAAACTGTTTCCACATTTTGGCGATTGTAAATTGAGCTGCGATAAATAGTCTAGCACAGTGTCCTTATGATAAAAGGATTTTTTTTCTTCCTGGGTAGATGCTCAGTAATGGGATGTAGGATCAAATAGGAGGTGTAGCTTGAGTTCTTCTTCTTCTTTTTTAATAGATAGAGTCTCACTTTGTTGTCCTCAGTAGAGTGCCGGGGTGTCATAGCTAACAGTAACCTCCAGCTCTTGGGCTTAGGCCATTCTCTTGCCTGAGCCTCCCAAGTAGCTGGGACTACAGGTGCCTGGCACAATGCCTGGCTATTTTTTTGTTGCAGTTTGACCGGAGCTGAGTTCAAACACACCACATTCAGTATATGGGGCCCTACTCACTGAGCCACAGGCGCCTCCCTATGCCTTGAGTTCTTTGAGGGGTCTCCATATTTCCTTCCAAAAAGGCTGTATTAGTTTGCAGTCCCACCAGCAATGTAAAAGTGTTCCCTTCTCTCTACATCCACGTCAGTATCTGGAGTGTTGAGATTTTTGTGATGTGGGCCATTACACGGGATAGGATGGTATCTCAGGGTGATTTTGACTTGCATTTCTCTAATAATTAGGGGTGATGAGCATTTTTTCTTTTTCTTTCTTTTTTTTTTGAGACAGAGCCTCAAGCTGTTGCCCTGGGTAGAGTGCTATGGCACCAGCACTCTGATGAGCATTTTTTCATATGCTTGTTAGCCATTCGTTTGTCTTTTTTAGAGAAGGTTCGATTCATGTCTCTTATCTCGTTTTTTTGTTTGTTTTTGTTTTTGAGACAGAGCCTCAGACTGTCACCCTGGAGAGAGTGCCATGGCATCACAGCTCACAGCAACCTCCAATTCCTGGGTTCAAGCGAGTCTCCTGCCTCCGCCTCCCAAGTAGCTAGGACTATAGGCGCCCGCCACAACGCCCAGCCATTTTTTTAGTTGCAGCCATCATTGTTGTTTGGCGGGCCTGGGCTGGATTCGAACCCGCCAGCTCAGGTGTACATGGCTGGCACCTTAACCCGTTGAGCCACAGGTGCCGAGCCATCTTATCTCACTTATTAAATGAAATGCTTTATCTCTTTCTTGACTTTTCTGAAACGGAGTTTTGCTGACCTGCTTTGCATTTTTTTTTGAGATGAGTTCTTATTATATTGCACAGGCTGGTCTTGAACTCTTGAAGTAAAGCAATCTTAGACCATAGTGCCCAGCTTGCTTTGTGGCCTAAAAATAAAAATCTTCATAATTATCAAATGGAGTCTAAGAAAGAGATGGAAGTATTGTTCCTCTGCCCTGTAGCTACAGAGAGTGACATTTTTTCAATTCCCTAATATAGTTTAAGTAACCCTTTATTTGAAAATTTATTAAATTAAAAATATTCACATGATGGTTCGGCACCTGTGGCTCAAGCAGCTAAGGCGCTAGCCACGTATACCTGAGCTGGCGGGTTCGAATCCAGCCCGGGCCCGCCAAACAACAATGATGGCTGCAACCAAAAATAGCTGGGCGTTGTGGCGGACACCTGTAGTCCCAGCTACTTGGGAGGCGGAAGCAAGAGACTCACTTGAGCCAAGGAATTGGAGGCTGCTGTGAGCTGTGATGCCACGGCACTCTATCCAGGGTGACAGCTTGAAGCTCTGTTTCAAAAATAAATAAATAAATAAAAAATAAAAATAAAAAAGGGGTCTTGTAAATTCTCAAAATATATCAAAATCTGGCTGGGTGTGGGTGGCTCACACCTACAATCCTAGCACTCTGGGAGGCTGAGGTGGGTGGATTGTTTGAGCTCAGGGATTCAAGACCAGCCTGAGCAAGAACAAAACCCTGTCTCTACAAAAAAAAGAAAAGAAAATAAAAGAAAAACTAACCAGGCTTTCTGATGGGCACCTGTAGTCTCAGCTATTTGGGAGACTGAGGCAAGAGGACCGCTTGAGCCCAAGAGTTTGAAGTTGCTATGACCTATAATGCCATGGCACTCTACCCAGGGTGACAGAGTGAGACTCTGTCTGAAAAAAAAAAAAAAAAAACTGACCTGCCAAATTGTAATAGGATCACTGGTGGTTTTCCTCTTCTCCCATTTGTTTGTTAAAGGAAAAAGCCTATACTAAATTTCTTATTTTAAAGAAGACTGATGTTGACCTTATTTAAATAGTGTATCAATAATACTCTTGAGAATCTACCATAGTCTTCAGTAAATTTGAATTAGCACAATAGAAAAGCAAAGATTTTGAAGTCATCACAAAGGTTTAAATTCAAATACCAGTACTAACCACCTATTTGTTATTTACTTAACTTTCCTGAGCTTCATCTACAAAGCACTCAGTGCCTAGCACATACAAGTTTCTCAGTAAATGTAATTTCCACTTCCCATAACAAAGTTTCCAGTGACTATGACCATTAGTTCTTATTCAGTCACTTTCTTTCTTTCTTTTTTTTTTTTTTTTTGAGACCGAGTCTCAAGTTCTTGCCCTGGTTATAGAGTGCTGTAACATCAGAGCTCATAGCAACTTCCAACTCTTAGACTTAAGTGATCCTCTTGCCTCAGTTTTTCTATTTTTAGTAGAGATGAGGTCTTCCTTTTTTGCTCAGGCTGGTCAAAAACCAGTAAGCTCAGGCAATCTACCTGCCTCGGCCTCCCAGAGTGCTAGGATTATAGGCATGAGCCACCCGTCTGGCCTCAGTCACTTCCTTTGATATCATGAAACTTATTTCCTTTTTTCTCTAAAATAAAAGAGTATAATTAAATTATACTATAAAAATGAGTTTTGGTTAAATGAATAAAGAACAACAAAGTTAAAAATTAGTGATTTAAAAAATTCCAAAGTTAGGCTCGACGCCTGTGGCTCAACAGGCTAAGGCGCCAGCCACGTACACCTGAGCTGGCGGGTTCGAATCCAGCCTGGGCCCACCAAGCAACAATGTCGGCTGCAACCAAAAAATGGCCGGGCATTGTGGCGGACACCTGTAGTCCCAGCTACTTGGGAGGCGGAGGCAGGAGACTCGCTTGAGCCCAGGAATTGGAGGTTGCTGTGAGCTGTGGATGCTGTGGCACTCTATCCAGGGTGACAGCTTGAGGCTCTGTCTCAAAAGAAAATTCCAAAGTTAGACCTGCTCAAGATTCATGACTTACAAAGTCTAGAACAGCACTGTCTAATAGAACTGTCTGTAATGATAGAAATGTTCTCTATCTGCACTGTCCAATATGGTAGCCACTAACCATATATGACTATTAGCAATTTGAAAGGTGACTAGCCAACTAAAGAACTAAATTTTAAATTTTATTTAGCTTTCATTAATTTAAATATAAATTAAAATAGGTACACATGGTTAGTAGTACCATGGTTAGAGAGTGCAGCTCTAGAGCCAACATTAACATCAAATGAGCTGGGCAGAAAATTTGGTTAACCTATTAGTTTTAGTTGCTTCAATCATAGAAAGAACCTTGTTATGAGTGTGCATAGGTTAAAATGATTCCTTCTCAAACCACTGATGGAGAAGGAGAGTCATAGTTGATAAAGCTTAGAACTTAAGCACAGTGGGGTCACATTGGAATGTCTAAAATAACTCAAAACTACAGCCAGACTGGGGCTGGTACCAGAAGATGGCTTTACTCCTGTAAATAATTCTGAACTTGAGTGCTTCACAAGTGAGACAAGTGAGTGCTTACAATATGGGTATACAAGCTCAATTCTTGGGTCAAATCCTATCTACAACCTATTTCCTTTTTTGCTTGTTTTTCTCATAACCTGTTTATGTCCAAATAAAGAATAATTGGAACATGGCCATATCCATTTGTTTTGTCTCATGCTATATAAAAGTAGGGTTACATGGTTGTGACAAAGATTGTAACAATGCCCTCAATGCCCCAAATATTTACTATCTGGTCCTTTAAAAAAATTTTGTTAACATTGGCTTATGATTCAAAGAAGACAGAGTTCAGGCAATTGACAAATTTAAGAATGGGAAAGTGGAAATCTCCTCCTGTTTTTGCTATTAAGTGATCCTATAAATGGGACCAAAAGAGAAACTGTAAACAGAGTCCCAGCTGTTAACAGAAAAAAAGAAAAATCCTCTTTAAGCTCTTGCAGTTGCACTGTTATATGCTTCCTTTAACACATTGGAATAGTGGTTCCCAAACCTTCTTGCACATTAAAATTACTTGGGAATCTCTCTTCCTTTTTTTTTTTTAGATAGTCTCACTCTGTTGCCCAGGCTACACTGCTAACCTAATTTACAGCAACCCAATTAATTAAAGGGAAAATAATTAGGGGAGAAAAAATAAACTAGATCAATATTCCTAATGAACAGACACAAAACTCTGTAACAAAATGCTAGCACATAGAATTCAGTAATACATACAATTATATACTATGACCAAGAAGGATTTATTCCAAGGGTGCAAGCCTTGTTTAATATTTAAAAACCAATAATGTAATCCGATATAATAAAAGGCTAAAAAAAGGGTGATGTCTGTGGCTCAGTGGGTAGGGCGCCAGCCCCGTATACCGAGAGTGGCAGGTTCAAACCCAGCTCCAGCCAAACTGCAAGAAAAATTCAGGCAAGAGAATCACCTAAGCCCAGGAGTGGGAAGTTGCTGTGAGTTGTGACACTACAGTACTCTACAGAGGGTGATAGAGTGAGACTCAGTCTCTTAAAATAAAAAAAAAAAGGAGGTGGAGCCTATGGCTCAAAGGAGTAGGGCACTGGTCCCATATACCAGAGGTGGTGGGTTCAAACCCAGCATGGCCAAAAACTGCAAAAAAAAAAAAAAAAAAAAAGAGATCATGTATATCAACTAAAGCAGAAAAAGCATTTAACAAAAGTCAACATCTATTTCTGATAAAAACTCTCAGGAAAAAGGAATAGTGGGAAACTTTCTCAATTTGATAAATAGTATCTACAAAAAAACTATAACTATACATTTAGTGATATAAGATTGAATGTTGTCTCCTCATTGTATTCATAATTGGAAAACTCAATATTGCTGGAGAATGGGGACCGAAGACCCCATTCTTGGCAAAAGAAAGCACCCCCAGAAAAAGAGGAAAATTAAAAAGTAAGCTGAGTGAGCCGGAACAAAGAAAAGTCAACTAATTTACCTTTAAGCTAGCCCTTGCTAGCAAGCTTCCTGACTTTTCTGAAACTCCAACCTGTTGGGGATACAGCTTTTACAAACATCCCGGCTGGGTCTGTGAGCACTCTGAGGAAAAATGGCCATAGAAGAGACTATGGGAAAGACCTAGAAAGACACATTACCTGGGTCGGTTCCTGCACAATACACAGGCAAAGCAGATACTCACTATGGAGATTTGCATTTGCCTGGGACAGGGACAAGGGAGTAGCTAGAGCCCTGAGATATGGGCAGAAGAGCTTATATCCCTCATCTCAGAGGAAGATCCTCTGTTGTGGTGGTGGGAGGAAAATGCCTCCCTCCCACCAATTCCTCAGAGAAGATTAATGCCAGTGGAACAGGAAACTAGCGGAGTTTAACACCTCCCTAGAAATATGTGTTGTGATCTCAAGCGGGAGGTTCTCCCAATACAAGGCTCAGATTTCAGGTTTCTCAAGGTTAGTAAAACCCTTAAATAATAACAATAGGAGTTGATATGCTCACTCAGAAACTGCTGGCATCTTTGTTCCCTCCCTCCTCTTACCCTCTGGGCAAAATAGATTCCAATAAAAGCAGAGTAGAGCAAACACTTGGTAATTGGCCCTTGAGTTCCCACCTTTAATTATATTTTGTGTCTCCTGTTTCTTTCTTTGCTGTCATTTCTTTTCTTTTTTGAGAAAGAGTCTATGTCACTTGCCTCAGCATCCCAAGTACCTGGGACTACAGGTGCCCACCACAATGCCCAGCTACTTTTTTGCTGCAGTGGTCATTGCTGATTTTAGCTGACCCTGGCTTGGTTCGAACCTGAGAGCCTCGATGTATGTGGCTGATGCCCTACCCACTGAGCTATGGTGACACCATTTGCTATAGTTTCTAACTTTATATTTCTTCAGTTGGTCACCACCAGTTCCACAGATCTTAGTAGACCCTGCCCCCAGGGCGGGACCCTGACAAGTATAGTAAAGATGACAGTTCTCCTCATTGATAGTTTAGTGTTAATTCCTAGTAAAATCTCAGCAAGATGTTTTTTGTAGATATAGGTAACTGTAAAATTTATATGGGGAGCCAAAGGAAGCAAAAATAGTCAAAACAAATTTAAAACTAATAAAGTAGGAGGATGAGTCTACCCAATTTCAAGACTTCCTATTAACATATATTCATAGTAAGTAAAAACTGTATTTTAGGGGTGGAAAGACATACAAATGAAATGGAACAGAGAATCCAGGAACAGACCCCTACAAGTATGTCGAAATGATTGTTTGGGGCAAAGGTTCAAAATCAATTTAATAGAGAGCCTTTTCAACAAAAAATATCCTAGAATAAATGAACATCCATACACAAAAATGAGCCTTAATTCTAAGACTCTCATCTTACACAAAACTTAACTCAAAATGCATCACAAACTTAAACATACAGCATAAAATTATCTGACACAGTGGTTTCACACCTATAATCCCAGCATTCTGGGAGGCTAAGGTGGAAGAATCACTTGAAGCCAGGAGTTTGAGAACAGTCTAAGCAACACAGTAAGACCCTGTCTCTACGAAATTTTATTTTATTTTGTTTATTTATTTATTTTTGTAAAGACAGAGTCTCACTTTATTGCCCTCAATACAGTGCCATGGTGTCACACAGCTCACAGCAACCTCCAACTCCTGGGTTTAGACAATTCTCTTGCCTCAGCCTTCTGAGTAGCTGGGACTACAGGTGCCTGCCACAATGCCCAGCTATTTTTTTTTGTTGCAGTTTGGCCGGGACTGGGTTTGAACCCACCACCCTCAGTATATGGGGCTGGCGCCCTACCCACTGAGCCACAGGGACTGCCCTCTACAAAATTTTAAAAAATTAGCCAGGCATGGTGAGACACACTTGTAGTTCTAGCTACTTAGGCAGCTGAGGCAGGAGGATTATTTAAGCCTGGGAGGATTCTTGAGCCCAGGATTTTGACGATGCAGTGAGCTATGATGATGCCACTGCATTCTAGACTCTAGCCTGGGTAACAGACACCCTGTCTCAAACAAAACAAAACATAAAATTATAAAACTGTTGGAAAAATTTCAGGATCCAGAGCTTGGGAAAGAGTTCTTAGACTTGACATCTGTATAATTAATAAAAATGAAAAATTGATAATCTTAACTTCAAAACTAAAAATGTTCTACAAAAGAGAATAAAAAGACAAGGTACAGCTTAGGAGAAAACATTTCCAAACCACATATCTGATGAAGGAAGAGCATCTAGAATATACAAATAAGTATCAAAACTCGGCTCAGCGCCTGTGGCTCCAAGGGCTAAGGCGCCAGCCACGTACACCTGAGCTGGCGGGTTTGAATCCAGCCTGGGCCCACCAAATAACAATGACGGCTGCAACCAAAAAATAGCCGGGTGTGGTGGCGAGCGCCTGTAGTCCCAGCTACTTGGGAGGCGAAGGCAGGAGACTCACTTGAGCCCAGGAATTGGAGGTTGCTGTAAGCTATAATGTCACGGCACTCTACCCAGGGTGACAGCTTGAGGCTCTGTCTCAAAAAAAAAAAAAAGTATCAAAACTCAACACTAAAAAACAATCTAATTAGAAAATTGGCTTAAGACATGAAGAGACAATTCACTAAAGAGGAGATACTGATAGCTTATAAGCACATGAAAAGATGTTCAACATGGTTTGGTGCCCGTATATCAGTGGTTAGGGCTCTGGTCACATACACTGAGGCTAGAGGGGTTCAAACCCACCTGGGCCTACTAAACAACAATGACAACTGCCACAAAAATCTAGTCAGGCGTTGTGGTGGGTTCCTGTAGTCCCAGCTACTTGGGAGGCTGAGGCAAGAGAATCGCTTAAGCCCAAGAGTTTGAGGTTGCTGTGAGCTATAATGCTACAGCACTCTACCAAGGGCAACATAGTGAGACTCTGTCTTAAAAAAAAAAAAAAAAAAAGATGTTCAACATTTTTTGCCATTAGGGAAATGCAAACTAAAACCATAGTAAAATATTACTATTCTCCTATTAGAATAGATAAAATAAAAAACTGTCACAATACCAAAGGCTTTCAAGATGTGGAAAAACTGTATCACTTACACATTGCTGGTGGGAGTGTAATATGGTACAGCCATTTTTTTCTTTTTTGAGATGGGTTCTCACTCTGTTGTTCTGGCTAGAGTACAGTGGCATCACCAGAGTTCACTGCAGTCTTGATCTCCTAGGCTCAAGTATCCTCCCACCTCAGGCTTCTGAGTAGCTGAGACTATAGGTATGTACTGACATGTCTGACTAAAGTACAAATATACTGAAAAACAGCTTAGCAGTTTCTTACAAAACTAAACCTGCAGCTACCTAATGAGCCAGTAGTTATACTGCTGAGCAGTTATCATGAAGAAATAAAGATTTATGTTTAGGCAAAACACTGCACATAAATGTTTGTAGCCAAATGTTTATTCATAATAGCCCCAAACTGGAAACCACTCGGATGTCCCATGATATGTACATGTTTAAACAAACTGTGGTACATCCATACCATAGAAGATTACCTAGCCATGAAATGGATCAAGTTATTGACATATATACCAACCTGAATGAATCTGCAGAGAATTATGCTGAGTAAAATAAAAAGGAATTCCCAAAGTTTACATACAGCATTAATCCATTTATATAACAATTTGAAATGACAAAATTATAGTAATGGAGAGCAGATTAGTGGTTTCCAGGGGTTCAAGAGGAATTGGAGAGGGATGGAAGTTGGTATGTTTTGTTTTGTTTTGTTTGACTAGTCTCAACTGTGTTGCCCTGGGTAGAGTGCTGTGTTGTCACAGCTCACAGCAACCTCAAACTCTTGGGCTTAAGCGATTCTCTTGCTTCAGCCTCCCCAGTACCTGGGACTACAGGTGCCCGCCACAACACCCAGCTATTTTTTGGTTGTAGTTGTCATTGTTGTTTGGCAGGCCTGGGCTGAATTTAAATGTGCCAGCTCCAGTGTATGTGGCTGGCACCCTAGCCACTGAGCTACAGGTGCCAAGCCTAGTGGGTATGGTTATAAACAGCAATATAAGGGATCTTTGTAGTAACAGAAATGTTCTGTAACTGATTGTATCAATGTCAATAACCTGACAATCACTTGGTTGTGATATTGTACCATGGTTTTCCAAGATTATACCTATTGTGGAAATTGAATAAAGAGTACATGTTACTTATGTTTAAATATTTACTTTTTTTTTTACATTTTTGGCTGGGGCTGGGCTTGAACCTGCCACCCCTGGTATATGGAGCCAGTGTCATATTCCTTGAGCCACAGGCACCACCTATATTTAACTTTCTATTTTGAGAATATTGTAAAAAATATACAGAGATCCCATGTATTGTTTAAACATATGTATATGTATGTATGTACATGGGGTGGCGCCTGTGAGTAGGGCGCGGGCACCATATACTGAATGTGGCGGGTTCAAACCCGGCCTCAGCCAAACTGCAAAACAGAAAAGTTGTGGTGGGCGCCTGTAATCCCAGCTACTCAGGAGGCTGAGACAAGAGAATCGCCTAAGCCCAGGAGCTGGAGGTTGCTGTGAGCTGTGTGACGCCATGGCACTCTACCAAGGGCGATAAAGTGAGACTCTGTCTCTACAAAAAAAAAAAATTATTTATACATATATATACACACATATATAAATACATAAATATATATATTATAAATACATAAATTATATATGTATGTTTGGTTGAATATTCATGTTGGTTCATTTTCCCAACTGAAAATGTTTGGGAAAAAAATGATGTTGCATCTGTACTGAATATGTACAGATTTTTTTTTTTTTGGCTGGGGCTAGGTTTGAACCCACCACCTCCAGCATATGGGACCAGCGCCCTACTCCTTTCAGCCACAGGCGCTGCCCCAGATTTTTTTCTTGTTGGTATTTCTTAAACAATATCACGTTAACAACTATTTACATGGCATTTACATTGTCTTAGGTATTATAAATAATCTGACTTGGGCAGCGCCTGTGGCTCAGTGAGTAGGGCGCTGGTCCCATATACCGGGGGTGGCAGGTTCAAACCCAGCCCCAGCCAAAAAACTACAAAAAAAAAAAAAAATCTGACTTAAAGTATGGGTGTAGGTTACATGAAAAACTACAATTTTTTTTATTGAGACAAAGCCTCAAGCTGTCCCCCTGGGTAGAGTGCTGTGGCATCACAGCTCACAGCAATCCCAGCCATTTTTTGGTTGCAGCCGTCATCGTTTGGCAGGCCGGGCTAAATTCGAAACCACCAGCTCAGATGTATGTGGCTAGCGCCTTAGCTGCTTGAGCCATAGGCACCAAGCCAAACTACAACATTTTAATACATAAGGGACTTATGTATCTATGCATTTTGGTATCCACAGGAGGTCCTGAAACCAATCCCCTAAGGAGCCTAAGAACAACTGTATATTTATGTATTTGTATATATACATCTATCTCTCTTCATACCAAAGATAGAAGTGTATTTTACAAAAGTTTATTAGGTGATTATGATATGCATCCAGGTTTGAGAACCACTATTTTGTTGTTTTCTTTTTTTCTTTTCACACTGATTGCATTTGTTAGGTAAAGTCCCTCTTACAATCTTTTCTTTTGTTTTTTTAGAGACAGAGTCTCACTTTGTTGCCCTTGATAGAGTGCTGTGGTATCACAGCTCACAGCAACCTTCAGCTCTTGGGCTTAGGTGATTCTCTTGCCTGAGCCTCCTGAGTAGCTGGGACTACAGGCACCCGCCACAACATCTGGCTATTATTTTGTTGCAGTTTGGCTGGGGCCAGGTTTGAACCCTCCACCCTCAGTATATGGGGCTGGTGGTCTACTCACTGAGCCATGGGCACCGCCCATGAGAACCACTATTTAAAAATACCTTTGTGGCTTGGCTCCCATAGCACAGTGGTTACACCGCCAGCCACATACACTGAATGTGGCGGGTTCAATCTGGCCCGGGCCATCTAAACAATGACAACTGCAACAAAAAATAACTGGGCATTATGGCGGCTGCCTGTAGTACTGTAGAGCTACTTCGGAAAAAAAAAATAAAATAAAAGTACCTTTGTGTTTTTTGGTACAGAATGAACATTTTCATCTATGTTATACATGTGCATTGTCTGGAGAAAACAGTAAGAATGACAGAGTATGCAAAAGTTTGCAAAAAATATACATACATAAATTTATTAATTATAAGTTAACTATAAATGTTTATGGCTCTGGCCCCATGACTATGGATTCTTTTAGTATAAAATAAAGAATACTGAAGCTACTTTTATTATATTACTACCAACCACTTGTTGATTGTTTTTTACACACTTTGAAATTGAACTGTTCAGATCACATTTTGAAAACAGTTAATATGTTAGGCTTAGAATAAAGAACAAAATCAGAAATGAGTTGTGCAATCAATGACCTTGTGAGGAAATGCATTCTTACTTTTGTCTC
This sequence comes from Arctocebus calabarensis, assembly GCA_963573935.1. Lineage (NCBI taxonomy): Eukaryota > Metazoa > Chordata > Mammalia > Primates > Lorisidae > Arctocebus > Arctocebus calabarensis. The sequence goes on from CAUYON010036130.1 coordinate 23,084, forward strand.
TGATGATCAATCCAGAATTTACAGCTCCTCCTGACAAAGTCACAGCCCATTCCTCGGCCCCAGTCTAACTTCTCAGCCATGCTGTAGTTTGCTTTGTACCAACTGTGGAAATAATTCAAACAAAGTACTTTTTTATTACTGTCTTTTTCTTTTTTTGCTTTCTGAGAGACAGAGTCTTGCTGTATTGCCCAGGCTGAAGTACACAGCTCACTGTAACTTCCAACTCCTGAGCTCAAAAGCTATCATTCTACCTCAGTCTCCTGAGTAGCTAGAACTACAGACATGTGCCCCAAACTTCAGCTGGTTAAACAGATAGGACCTTGCTACATATGTTGCCCAGGCTGGTCTCAAGATATCCTCTAGCCCCAGATTCTCAAAGTGCTCAGATTACAGGCATGAGCCACCATGCCTGGCTGCACGAGAGAGTTATATTGGCACTACAATGAATCCAATGTCATCTTTTTCTTTTTTTCCAAAAATATTAATTTCCTAGGGTGGCGCCTGTGGCTTAGCGAGTAGGGTGCCGGCCCCACATACCGAAGGTGGGGGGTTCAAAACCTGGCCCCGGCTGAACTATAAAACAAAAAAGTAGCTGGGCGTTGTGGCAGGCACCTGTAGTCCCAGCTGCTTGGGAGGCTGAGACAAGAGAATCACCTAAGCCCAAGAGCTGGAGGTTGCTGTGAGCTGTGTGACGCCATGGCACTCTACCAAGGGCCATAGAGTGAGACTCTGTCTCTACAAACAAACAAACAAAAAAATTAATTTCCTAATGTGGTTCACTGAAAAGTAGAAGTAATGACAACCCAGTAACATTGAACACAGTGACTAGATTGTGATTTCTAGACACTATTCTCCATTAAAAGGCACCAATATGTCTTGAAAGACTGGCTGATAACTAGATCTATGATTGAGCATATGCTGTTCATCCTGGTACATTGTATCATCCCAGAAAGCAAGGAAACTATCAAAACCTAATGAGTTTGTCAAAAGGACTCAGGACCCAGCAAGAAAAAGACTTTGCAGGACGAATGATAGGCAATATGAGCATTAAAAAAAAAAATCAACTGTCTAAAGTATATGAAAAGCTATGACTTCATACACTAAAAAAGAAAAAGAAAGCACTTATGAATATATATATAATTGGACATGATTGAGAGTATCTAAGACACAAACTCCATTTAAAGACTGGCAATTTTGGCTTGGTACCTGTGGCTCAAGCAGCTAAGGCACCAGCCACATACACCTGAGCTACCAGGTTCAAATCCAACCTGGGCCCCCCAAACAACAATGACGGCTGCAACCAAAAAAAACATAGCCAGGCTTTGTGGCAGGTGCCTGTAGTCCCAGCTACTTGGGAGACTGAGGCAGGAGAATCACTTGAGCCCAGGAGTTGGAGGTTGCTGTGAGCTGTGACACTATCGCACTCTACCCAGGATGACAGCTTGAGGCTCTGTCTCAAAAAAAAAAAAAAAAAATCCTGGCAATTAGAAAGTGAAAATTAGGGTGGTGCCTGTGGCTCACTGGGTGGGATGCCAGCCCCATATACGGAGGTGGCAGGTTCGAACCCAGTCCCGGCCAAACTGCAACAAAAAATAGCCGGGCATTGTGGCAGGCACCTGTAGTCCCAGCTACTCGGTAGGCTAAGGCAAGAGAATTGCCTAAACTCAGGAGTTGGAGGTTGCTGTGAGCTGTGATGCCACAGCACTCTACCGAGGACGATAAAGTGAGACTCTATCTCTTTAAAAAAAAAAAAAAGGTGAAAATTAACCTCTTATCTTAATGTTACAAATTATATATTAGCGTTTGTAAATGGCTTTGGTTTATGAGAGGAAGCACTTTACAGAATTCTAATCAATGAAAGTGGAAACAACAAAATTAGAAAAGTACCCTTATGTAACCTCTCTTTAATTAACAGATTTAGGAACCATTCATTAATGAATGAAAAAAATTTTATTTTCTTTTTTATCCTCATCACAATAGGGAAAGTTAAAAAAAAAATTAAACAAGAAGTTAATGGATAATTTTTAGATGGAGGTATCAGGCCATAATCATCTGACTTCACTAATTAACCACAGCATCACTATAAATATACCGTGTATATTTAACATCACCTATGATGTAATTTTGCAAACAAATAAAAATACAGGCTCAGTGCCTGTTGTTCAGTGGTTAGAGCACTGGCCACACACCGGGGCTGGTGGGTTCGAACCTGGCCTAGGCCTGCTGAACAATGACAACTACTACAACAACCACAACCACTCCCACCAGGACAACAACAATAATAGGTAGGCATTGTGGCAGGCACCTGTAGTCCCAGCTAGTTGGGAGGTTAAGGCAAGAGAAACACTTAAGTCCAGGACTTTGAGGTTGCTGTGAGCTGTGATGCCACAGCACTCTACTAAGGATGACACAATGAAACTTGGTCTTAAAAAAAAAAGACTTAAGAGATGTAACAACTAATCAGGATCTTACTTGGATCTGGATTTAAACAAACTACTGGTAAAAAGAGAGTTGAAGGAGATATAACATTTAGAATTGGGTAGTAGATATCAGGAAATTATTGGTTATTTGTATTGTGATGACATTAAAAATATCTATCCTTGGCTCTGTGCCTGTGGCTCAATGAGCTAAGGCGCCAGCCACGTACACCTGAGCTGGCGGGTTCGAATCCAGCCCAGGCCCACCAAACAACAATGACGGCTACAACCAAAAAATGGCCGGGCGTTGTGGCGGGCGCCTGTAGTCCCAGCTACTTGGGAGGCGGAGGCAGGAGACTCGCTTGACCCCAGGAATTGGAGGTTGCTGTGAGCTGTGATGCCATTGTACTCTATCCAGGGTGACAGCTTGAGGCTCTGTCTCAAAAAAATAAGTAAATAAATAAATAAAATAAAATAAAATAAAAAAAGAGTCTAAAAAAATATCTATCCTTAAAAAGAAAGAAAAAAAAATCCATACTTTTTAGTGACTCATGCTATAGAATACAGGGGTGAAATAACTTGGTGTCTGTGATTTGAAAAATAAAAAAGACAAAGAATGTTTCAAATAAGGCAATATTTTAATTACTATTGACTCAGGTAATAGGTATATGGGGTTCACTGAATATATATACTGTTTTATACATGTATTTTGTATATATTGGTAAATTTCACAATAAAATATTTATTTATTGTATTTTTTTGAGACAGAGTGTTGCCCTTAGTAGAGTGCTATTGCCCTCAGTAGAGTGCTGTGGCATCACAGCAATCTCAAACTTTTGGGCTTAAGAGATTCTCTTGCCTCAGTCTCCCATGTATGTGGGACTACAGCACCCACCACAATGCCTGGCTATTTTTGGTTGTAGTTGTCACTGTTGTTTAGCAGGCTCAGGTTGTGCTTGAACACTCCAGCCCTGGTGTTTATGGCCAGCAACCTAACCACTGAGCTATGGGCGCCAAGCCAGATAAAATATTTAAAGAAATAATATCACTGCTACTTGGGAGGCTGAGGCAAGAGACTTGCCTAAGGCTAGGAGTTGGAGGTTGCTGTGAGCTGTGTGATGAGAGTCTGTCTCTATTATATATATAAAAAAAAAAAAGAAGGGGCGGCACCTGTGGCTCATCAAGTAGGGTGCTAGCCCCATATACCAAAAGTGGCAGGTTCAAACCCAGCCTCGGCTGAACTGCAAAACAGAAAAATAGCCGGGCGTTGTGGCAGGCGCCTATAGTCCCAGCTACTCAGGAGGCTGAGGCAAGAGAATCTCCTAAGCGCAGGAGTTGGAGGTTGCTGTGAGCTGCGTGACTCCATGGCACTCTACCAAGGGTGATAATGTGAGACTCTGTCTCTACAAAAAAAAAAAAAAAGAAATAATATCACTAAGATAGTGAAGTCCATCTGGACTTCAAGACTTTATCACTTGTAGAAAATAATGTTTAATCTCAAGTCACTGCATATTAATGACTTTTAGAATATTATTTTCTACCTCCTAACGGTATAAAAGTAACCCTCTTTCTTTATTATGCAGAAGAACTCTATTTTTTCCATACTGTACTTCCTTTGGGCTAAAGGAAAATTAAGAAAGTGAGTAACTTATGTGGATTATTTGTCCTAAAATAATGCCCGTGAGGTATTTAGTTATACCCAACTTCTACCATCTTCTCTACCTCAGGGATGGCTCTGCTTTCTAAATTGCAGAGACACAGTGACCATGAATTCTAAGCTTCTTCTATTTCTTACCTCCACCTACAAATTGAGATTTTTATTTATTTTTATTTATTTATTTTTTTAGAGACAGAGTCTCACTTTGTTGCCCTGGGTAGAGTACTGTGGCATTATAGCTCACAGCAACCTCCAGTTCCTGGGCTTAGGTGATTCTCTTGCCTCAGCCTCCCGAGTAGCTGGGACTACAGGAGCCCGCCACAAGGCCCAGTTATATTTTGTTGCAATTTGGCCGGGGCCAGGTTTGAACCCACCACCCTTGGTATATGGGGCCAGCACCCTACTCGCTGAGCCGCAGGCGCTGCCATAAATTGAGATTTTTACTCCTATCCTTTCTTCTTGAATTAATAAACAGGGTTGTGTCCCTCTTCCTATTCACGCTAATTCCCTTTGGTTCTCTGGATCCCACTTATCTTGTATGTTCAGAGACAAAGCTATGTTAATAATGTCCTTTCTTACCTGTATCTTCCTCTTGAATTTAAGCAGCTCAGCCTAACAACATCATCTCAGTCTCTCTCATTTTTATTGAAACTGTTCTTAGGGTCAACAATGACTTTCGTAGTTTTAAATCCTCATACCTCTTTTTATTTATTCTTTTTAATAGAGTCTCAAGCTGTCGCCTTGGGTAGAGTATTGTGGCGTTACAGCTCACAGCAACCTCAAACTCTTGGGCTTAAGCGATTCTTTTGCCTGGAAGTAGCTGGGATTATAGGTGCCCGCCACAACACCAGGCTATTTTTTGGTTGTAGTTATCATTGTTGTCTAGCAGGCCCAGGCTGGATTCAAACCCGCCAGCTCCTGTGTATGTGGCTGATGCCTTAGCCGCTTGAACTACAGGTGCCAAGCCAAATCCTCATACCTCCTGACTACCCCTACCTCAGTATAGGGCTAAGGCAATATCAACAATTTTCATGGTTTTAGTAATACCTCTACCACTAATTTTCAAAATTTTCCTCACTCTGTCTTACAGCAAGATGCAATAATTATTCTACTAAAGTAGCTCTGATTTTATTTGCTTTATATGTAGGGATTCCATAAAAGATTGCATTTAAAAACAGTATTTCACTACTTTTCCAGAAAGTTCCACTACTTTAAAAACCAGGAATCTAGGCCAGGCATAGTAGCTGATGCCTATAACCCTAGCTCTCTGGGAGGCCAGGGCAGGAGGATCACTTGAGGTCAGGAGTTCAAGACCAGCCTGAATGAGAGAGAGACAATTTCCACTAAAAATAGAAAAACCAGCCAAGTATTGTGGCAAGAGCCTATAGTCCCAAGTACTTGGGCAGCTGAAAGCAGGAAGACTGCTTAAACTATTGAGTTTCAGGTTGCTGTGAACTATGGTAAGATCATGGCATGCTAGCACAAGAGACAAAGCAAGACTCTGTCTCTAAATAAATAAATACCAGAATTCCATAAATCACTAATTTCATTTATAATTTTAAAAATTATGTAGTCTTTCCTTTGTAGTAGCATAGTCTCTCCTTATCAGAAGCTAAATCTCATAATATCAGGATTTGTTCTACTCATTATTATACCTCAGGGCCTCAAACATTTATTGAATGAACGAATGGAGCTAGTATATATAATGGACAACTAACTGCTCCCAAGATTCATCAGCCCATCTCAGCTGAACACGGTGGCTCATGCCTATAATTCTAGCACTCTGAGAGGCTGAGGCAGGAGGACTGCTTGAAGTCAAGAGTTCCAGATCAGCCTGAGCAAGAATGAAACCCTTTATCTACTAAAAAGAGAAGAAAATTAGCTAGGCATGGTGGCGTACACCGATAGATACAACTACTTAGGAGGCTAAGGCAGGAGGATCATTTGAGCTCAAGAGTTTGTGGTTACACTGAGTTACAATGATACCACTGGTACTCTAGCCAGAACAACAAAGTGATATGCTGCTCCAAAAACAAATAAAAAAGAATTAATAAGTACATTTTGCTTGAGCATTTTCTTAAACTATAATCTTCATTTCATTTTAATAAAGAATTTATATTGGCTGGGCACAGTGGCTCACGCCTGTAATCCTACCACTTTGGGTGGCCAAGGTGGATGGATTGCCTGAGCTCATGAGTTTGAGACCAGCCTGAGCCAGAGCGAGATATCATCTCTAAAAATAGCTGGGTGTTGTGGCAGGCACCTGAAATCCTTAGCTACTTGGGAGGCTGAGGCAAGACAATCGCTTGAACCCAAGAGTTTGAGGTTGCTGTGAGCTGTGATGCCACAGCAATCTACTAAGGATGACAAAGTGAGACTCTGTCTCAAAAAAAAAAAAAAAAAAAAAAAAAAAAAAAAAAAATATATATATATATATATACACACACACATATATATATGTGTATATATATATCGTATTCTTACAACCGTCTTACCCAGTGTCCTCCATTAATGCCAGAGTGATTCTTGACAGAACTCGGTTCTGGGTGTGAGAACCAGTCATTGCTTCATTCTGAAAATCACCAAGAGATTTTAATTAGAAGACTGGACTCTTTGCAACTCTTAATAATTTCTGTGACCCCCTCTAATATATGTTTAAAATGTTTCAAGTGTGAGTGGCCAACACAATATTCACTTAAAATGGTGAAATGCATAAGCTTCCTTTAAAATGACTAGACTAGCTAGACAAGGTAGCTCACATCTGTAATTCTAGTACTTTGGGAGGCTGAAGCCAGTGGATCCCTTTAACTCAAGAGTTTAAGACCCGTGTAAGCAAGAGGGAGACCCTATCTCAACCAAAAACAGAAAAACTAGTTAGGTGTCATGGCGGGCACTTATGGTCCCAGCTACACCAGAGGCTTAGATAAGAGGATTGTTCAAGTCCAAGAATTTGAGGTTGCTGTGAGCTATGATGACACCATAGCACTCTACTCGAGATGACAGAGTAAGACTGTCTCAAAAAAATTAACAAATTAAATGACTAGATTGAAATATAAAATCTATTTTTTGCCTCAAATATCTCCATTATGGCTTTTAGAACTGTGACAAAAATGAAGTAAGTATATATCGACTGGCTTGGCGCCCATAGCACAGTGGTTAGGGCGCCAGTCACATACATCTGGGCTGGTGGGTTCAAACCTGGCATGGGCCTGCTAAACAATGATAATCACAACAAAAAAATAGCTGGGCATTGTGGCGGGTGCCTGTAGTCCCAGCTACTTGGGAGGCTGAGTCAAGAGAATCACTTAAGCCTAAGAGACAGCAGTGACAAAAGGCACTCTACCAAGGGCAACATAGTGAGACTTTGTCTCAAAAAAAAGGCTCAGCGCCTATAGATCAAGCAGCCAGGGCACCAGCCACATACACAGGAGGTGGTGCGTTAGAACCCAGCATGGGTCTGCCAGAACAACAATGACAACTACAACAACAACAACAAAATAGCTGGGCGTTGTGGTGGGCAACTGTAGTTCCAGCTACTAGGGAGGCTGAGGCAAGAGAATCACTTAAGCTCAAGAGTTTGAGGTTGCTATGAGTTATGATGTCATGGCACTCTACCCAGGGAAACATAGGGAGACTCTGTCTCAAAAAAAAAAAAAA
>CAUYON010036131.1:0-12606 GCA_963573935.1 Arctocebus calabarensis
CCTACTGAGGCCTTAGTAGTACCATGGTGGGGGGCTAATATACATTCCAGTTTTTTACTTTTCCCTGTGACATTTCCCTCCTTTTCCCAAAGTCCAAAAGTCTAATTAAGACAAGTCCCTCGAGGAGTTTCCTCAGGCTTCAGCCGTGCGTTGACCAGCCAGCCCCCGGTATGTGGCTGGAGCAGAGCATGTTGACTATCTTAAAAGTTACCTTTATTTTCCAAGGGCCAGTGAAGTCTTATTCAGCCATCTGTGATGACTCCAAGTGAGGATTCCTCCCACCTTCACTGCTGTGCATGTGGTCAGAATGATGGTGGAAAGTCCTCTCTACCTTGGTTTCAGGGGGACCAGTTTCTGATTTTAGACCTAGACTTGGTCTGTTTGATCCTCCAGAGAGAAAAGATGTACAGACAAAAAAGACTAAATATTTTCCTTGCTACTGTTTCTGGGATTTTTGGGAGGGGGGGGAGGACAAGGGCATCTGATATAGTCTCGGTTAGGGGAGGTGTTGGGATGGTAGAACAGCCAATAAGGTGTTACTGCTCTGGTGCAAAGAGTAGTAGGGGGCAGGCCATAAATTTGAGCTTTTCAGTGGGTAATCGGGATAGACAAAGTTGTGCAATTATCTAACAAATTGTCCCATATTATCAATTTGTACTTCAAAAACAAGTTTGGAACCTGGTTTGGGAATGGTGGCTCATGCCCGTTGATCCCTGTGATCCTAAACTTTGGGAGGCTGAGGTGGAAGGATCGCTTGAGGCCAGGAATTTCAGACCTGCCTGGGCAATATAATGAAACACTATCTCTACAAAAAAATAAGAAAAATCAGCCAAATATGTTGGTGCATGCCTGTACTCCCAGCTACTTGGAAGGTTGAGGCAGGAGGAACACCTGAGTCCAGGAGTTCAGGATGCAGTTAGCTTGCATTGCCCTCCAGCCTGGGCAACAGCGTGAGACCCTGTTTCCTAAAAAACAAAAAACAAAACAACAGTTGGAGGTCTGAAACTCAAGTAGGTTTAATTCGCAGTGTATTAGAGCTAACAAGGGTGGTTAGTTTAATCTTGCTTCTATTGCTGTTGAAGTTAGCCTCTCTTCAGCTGTTTATACTGGGGCAGAAAACAGTAATTGAGCCACGCGGGAAATCTCAAGTATCAGACCTGCCCTATAAAGCACGCCGCCTTTTCCTTTTCTTTTTGTTCTTTTTTTCTTTTCTTTTCTTTCTTTTTGAGACAGACTCTCACTTTGTCGCCCTCTGTAGAGTGCTGTAGCGTCATAGCTCACAGCAACTTCAAATTCTTGGGCTCAGGCGATTCTTTTGCCTCAGCCTCCCAAGTAGCTGGGACTACATGCGCCCGCCCTAAAGCCCAGCTAAGAACGCAGCATTTTCAAATGAAGACAGTCGTTGCCCAGCAGTAGCTTTTCCTCGCGGTCGCTAAGCGCAGTCGCGCGCGCAGTGACGTATGTGGCGCGCTATGACGCGCGCTCGCGGCGCGGTGCACGCTGGGATATTTTAAGTCTTCTCCGCGCCGCGGAGCCGCGATGTCTCCGGCGGCTGCGGCGGCCGGAGGTGGCGAGTGTCGGCGGCGGCCCATAGCAAGTGTCAGGGCTGGCAGGGGCCGGGGTGGGGTTTGCGGCGGGCCTGCCGGGGCGGCACTACTCGGCCTGTCGCTCTTCGGCCTCGTGCTGTATCTGGTTCCGGCGGTAGCTGCGTTGGCCTGGCTGGCCGTGGGGGCTACCGCGGCCTGGTGGGGACTGAGCCGCGAGCCCCGAGGTTCGCGCGCCTTGTCCTCGCTGGTTCCAAACGCGCGACGTCGGCGAACACTACTTGCTTCGCCTCCAACCAAGTCTGCGGTAAACGGAAATCTCCTAGAGTCGCGGACTCTGCTTGAAGGACCTGACCCTGCTGAACTGCTCCTCATGGGCAGTTACCTGGGCAAACCCGGCCCGCCGCAACCTGTCCCCTCTCCAGAGGTTAGGGAACTGCGGGAGAGGCCTAGTCGCCGCCCACCCGCCTGTTCCGCACCTTCGGCTTCATCAACCCATCGTGTACATCATGTTTACCCCGCGCTCCCCACCCCTCTTCTCCGACCCTCTAGGAGGCCTTCCCACAGGTAAGATGCATTGATTTTCCCACATCCTCTTCTAGTTAGACTGGCTTTAAATTGAGGATTTGACTTTTAAAACCAGTTTTCCTTTTTCATCAAATCCAAAATAGATTCTATGTAGTTTTGTTCTCTTTAACAAAACGTTGATGTGTGTCCGCAGTCTCTTGCCTTCTAACTCTTAAATGAGATGTTGTGTTGCCAAATACATTTTCTTCCTTCCAGTTCTTTTTTTTTTTTCCCCGAGACAGAGTCTCACTATGTCACCCTCGGTTGAGTGCTGTGGCGTCAGCTCACAGCAACCTCCAATTCCTGGGCTTAAGCGATTCTCATGCCTTAGCTTCTCAAGTACCTGGGACTACAGGCACAACACCCAGCTATTTTTTGATCGCAGTTGTTTAGCTGGCCTGGGCCAGGTTCGAACCCGCCACCCTTGGTGTATGTGGCTGGCACCATAACCACTGTGCTACGAGTGCTGAGCCTTCCTTCCAGTTCTTAAAGCAGCTTGAATTTTAGTGTCAGGATTTAGCAGAATACACGGAAGACTACTAAAATAGCTCTACTTTGGGTAAAAATAACATTTTCTTCAAATCGTGTAGTATGTTTGGTTATATTTTTGGTTTTGGACCAGTAGAAGAAACTGTATCAGCTACATCTAGCCTGGGCAACAGAGCAAAACTCTGTTTCAAAAAGAAAAAAATAAATTATATCAGCAGAGCTCAAAGAGGTGTTGCCAGGAAACACCTCTTTGATAAAGCCGATCAAAGAAATTATTAAGAGACGGGGTCTCATTCTCTTGGGTGAATTGTGGTGGTGGGATAATAGCTGACTGTAACCTTGAGTTCCAGGGCTCAAGGAATCCTCCCACCTCAGACCCCCAATAGCCACACACCACCAAACAAGGCTAATTTTTGCTTTTCATTTTTTTAAAGGGATGAGGTCTTGTTATGTTGCCCATGCTGGCTGAACTTCTGGCCTTGAGGAGGTCCCCAAAGAGCTGAGTTTACTAGCATGAGCCGTTGTGTCCAGCCAAGATGATCAAATTAAAGAGACTTGCTTTGGAGATAGTCTGTATTGCCAGAAGCAGTGGTATCATCATAACTCACTGCAAGTTCACTCATTCAAAGTTCTGGGCTCAAGCAACAACACTCCTGTTTTAGCCTCCTATGTAGCTGGGACAACAGGTGCATACCAACTCACCCAGCCCATTTTTCATAGAGGTGGGGGTTTTGCTCAGGCTGGGCTCAAACTCAGCCTCAAGTGATCCTCCTACTTTGGCCTCCAGAATGTTAGGATTACATGTGTGAGCCACTGTGTCCAACCTGAAGAGACATTTTTATTTAGTCTCCATAGCTGAATGATAAAAGAGAATACAAAAAAATTAGTGAAGAAGTTAGATTCTCGATAAATACATTTAATTGGCCTAGGCATGGTGGCTCACGCCTGTAATCTTAGTACTCTGGGAGGCCGAGGTGGGTGGACTGCTTGAGCTTATGAGATCAGACAAGCCTGAGCAAAAGTGAGACCCCATCTCTACTAAAAACAGAAAAACTGAAGCAAGAGTTATTTCTTACACCCAAGATGGAGATTGCTGTGAGCTATGATGCAACGGTACTCTACTCAGGGTGACAGCTTGAGACTGTCTTAAAAAAAAGGGGGGGGTGGCACCTGTGGCTCAGTGAGTAGGGCGTGGGCCCCATATACCGAAAGTGGCGGGTTCAAACCTGGCCCCGGACAAACTGCAACAAAAAAATAGCTGGGCGTTGTGTCAGGCGCCTGTAGTCCCAGTTACTTGGGAGGCTGAGACAAGAGAATCGCCTAAAGCCCAGGAGTTGGAGGTTGCTGTGAGCTGTGAAGCCATGGCACTCTACCAAAGGCGACAAAGTGAGACTTTATTTTTTTGCAGTTTTTTTGGCCGGGGCTGGGTTTGAACCCTCCACCTCTGGCATATGGGGCGCCCTACTCGTTGAGCCACAGGCACCGCCTGCAAAAAACATTTAATTGAGAAGGTAAATCAGATATTAAAAATATTTGACTTTAGGTGCATTATCACTAATGATTTAGCACAGAGGATTGAAGGATACTTGAAAAGTTCCTCCCTGTTCACACCAACAACACACACTTTTTTCCTCCATTGTAGTTTTATTTGCATGGGCAGGGTTTTTGATTTCCCCTCAAATTGTTAAAATCCACCTGCCCTTAAATGGAATAAGGGAAAGTTGCCATAAAAATACTGTATTCTGTTAATTAGGAAGAGATTTATTAAGTCCTTTGTAAGATGTCTTAGCTCATGTGATTATTTAGCCATTTAAGTTTTCTGACATTCTTTTAAGCTTTTGTTTCATGGTGTTTCTCCCTTTTTCTGCAGGGAGTGCGGGAGTTTATCAAATCGATTTGTAATAACACCTCGAAGACGATATCCACTCCAGCAGGCCCAATATTCGTTTCTGGGGGTACTTCCCACAGTATGCTGGAATGGTTGTCCAAAGAAGACTGTGTTATCTGTTCGTAATTCCAGGATGGGAATTAGCCCAGTGACTGTGAGGATTGCCCCTCCTGATAGGAAATTGACTCGTTCTACAATGTGAGTATTACTGTTGGAAGAGTACTGTCCCTTTTGTGTCCTCTTCATTCATCTACACTTGTTTCTCTGACAGAAAAACTATAAGGAAAAAAAAGTAACAGGTTATTTGAATGAGAAGTCCTAAATTCTAGTAAAATCTTTTTTTCCCCCATGTTTTACCCTCGACAGTAGCTTTAATTGCTAAGAACGGTTTCTGTGATTATAGATTATACTTTTGCCTTTTGGTTAGCTTCTGATTTTTTAGTGACCTGAGTCTGTGCTACATAGCATCATAATTAATAACTATTAGAGACTTTTCTTTCATTACAGGCCAGAGCAGGTAATCAGCTCAACACCGTCCTCACCATCAAGTAATGCCCCAGATCCATGTGCAAAGGAGACTGTCCTGAGTGCCCTGAAAGAAAGGAAGAAAAGGACAGTGGAGGAGGAAGACCAAATGTGTGCTGATGGCCAGGAAAATAAAAGAAGGTAACAGTCCCAATTTCTCTCTCAAATTGTTGAAGTCCATTGTAGAGACAGGCCTAAACAGACTTCCCATGTGGACTCCTGAGAATTCAGTGAAATATAGAATATTACTATAAAGGTACAGAGACCAATTCTGTTAGCCTTAATAGGTCCTCTCTTTTGGCTTTCACGAAAGAACTTTGTAATAAGGGCTTCAGTGCTATTCATTTCCTAAGGCACAGGTTAAATTTTATAATTTACCTTTTCCATAAGTTGTAGAGATAAAGTGACAACTATTAGTCCAAGTAGAGGACTTTGGGTACAAATGTTTAAACTTTAATTTTCACATTTGAATACTCAGTCTTCCCTTCACATTTGGTGGTATTCAATTAATTGGGTAACCACCAGTTCAAATGTAATTGTGATGAAAGAAATACTTGTCAAAGAAAAGTGAAAACTAGAGAATGATAGAATTATCAGTAATGACAATAGAACCAATCTGGCTTATATTGTAACTTAATGAAAATGCAGTAAAAAGTTTCCTAAGTATGGAAAGAAAAGATGTTTAAGTGGTTACTTATGATACAGAACTATTTGTGGTTTTCCAAGGAATCAGTTAAAGATTCCACTCATTTTTAATTTAGCAAATATTTGTTGAGGACCTACTGTGTGCCAGACCCTATTCCAAGTACAGTGGATAGAGCGGTGAACAAGATGAAACCCCTGCTCTTTGGAGGGAGACAGACGATTTTGAAAATGATAGTAAGATAAACATGGTAATTATAGAATGTTAAGTGTATAGAGATTAAAAAGCAGGGTAATTAGAGGGGATTGAGAAAGGGGCTCCTTTATATAAAGCAGTCAAGAAAGAGCTCTCTGAGGAGACAGTGGACTCCACACCTGAAATAATGAAATTGTCCCCATTACCTAGACTAGATTGTTCGCATTCAGTAGTTTTAAAGTAGGCAATCTTTGATAATGTAGATGACAAAATTAGGTGAGGGAAGTCTTAATAAGTGCAAGTTTATTTGTGTAATACAGGAAGATTAGGTAGGGATAACTAGAGGTGGCAATTAACAGTTGTGGCAAGTTTGCACTAATGTCAGCTAAGCAGGAGTGACAGGGGGTATAGAGAAAACAACAACTATTCTTGTGATCCAAATAGATTTCTCATGTTCTCCAGGGTAGTAATTTTTCCTATGTCTAGTGAGCCTGTAAATACAAATTCTGTATTATCTTTCCTATAAAATCCTATAAGCAGTGATTGTGTGCACCATGCATAGGCTCTTTATAGGTGACATAATAGACCTTTCCCTAAATGGCTTTGAGAACCTCTGGAGCACTGTGAGATATGTGGGTTGGTCCCTCACATGTGTTTTTTTGTTATTTTGTTTTTTTAATTTGTGGAAGGTGGAGTGTTAAATTTATGAGTGTAACTTTAATGTGAAGTTAGCAGATAAAAGAATTGATACAGCTGAATTATTCAAATAGTCTTGAAGTACTTTTATACTGTCCTTTTTACCAGGACAGTTTTAAGTTAAGTTTACCTTTTAGATGCTTAGGGATTTGAAACAACCTTTTTCTTGTCTTGCATGGAATCTATAGAGATAATGTACAGTCCCAGCAATATGAGAATATGAGAAGGGAAAAAGGAAGGGTACATGTGAAATTGACTAAGTGTAGAATATAAATGTCTTAACACAATAACTAAGAAAATGCTATGAAGGCTATGTTAACCAGTTTGATGAAAATATTTCAAATTGTATATAAAACCAGCACATTGTACCTCATGATTGCATTAATGTACACAGCTATGATTTAAAAAAAAAAAGGACAAAGTAATGTCATTTCATTGAGAATTTTTTGATTTATCACAGGCGCCATGATAGCAGTGGGAGTGGACAGTCGGCATTTGAGCCCCTGATGGCCAATGGAGTTCCCGCTTCTTTTGTGCCTAAGTAAGTGAGAGTCCATCTGGACAAAATATCAACTATGTATTTAGAAAAATGACATCATGAAAACAGTTGCCCTATAAATTTAACCCTTTGCTTTTTGCATCACTTAATTCAGGTTCACATTTTTTACATTAGGGAGGAATATTTTGAGTAACTTGCCAATTAACTATCTTTAGTCCAATTCCTTTTACTGTTTTAGCATTATGGTGAGTGAAATGTGCTGTGGCCAAGAGGGTCTCTAAATATATTTGATAGCCAAGTATGCAAATAGAGTGTAAGGTTTGTGCAAAGGATAAAATGTAACAATATGAAATTTAAGGTTAAGTTTTAACTATTTTATTTTATTTTTTTAGAGACAGAGTCTCACTTTGTTGCCCTCAGTAGAGTGCTATGGCGTCACAGCTCACAGCCACATCCAGCTCTTGGGCTTAGGTGATTCTCTTGCCTTAGCCTCCTGAGTAGCTGGGATTACAAGAACCCACCAGAACACCTGGCTATTTTGTTGTTGTTGTTGCAGTTTGGCCGGGGCTGGGTTCAAACCCGTCACCCTCAGTATATGGGGCGAGCACCCTACTCACTGAGCCATAGCCACTGCCTAAGTTTTAACATTTTAAAAATACATTGGAGGCACCTGTGGCTCAAAGGAGTAGGGCACCAGCCCCATATGCCAGAGGTGGTAGGTTCAAACCCAGCCCTGGCCAAAAACAGCAAAAGAAAAAAAATAAATTGGAGGAAGAGTTAAATAGAAGGGAAAGGGGCTTTGAAGTATGTGTGAGGAGACTTAGGATGGCTTATGTACTTAATTTGAATCAGCAGTATGATGTGGCTGCCAGAAAAGCTTATATGCTCCTAGTTTGTACTGTTAGAAGAAAAACTAGAATGAGGTGGGTATATAGTTAGTGGTCCTGCTTTCTTTAGTTCTAATCAGACTGTCCATGAAGCATTGTGTTCAGTTCAGCATATTGCACTGTGAGAGAGAATGTACGCAAACTGAAATCCATTTCCAGTGAAGCAACAAAGGTGTTAAGGAGATTTGCAACACCCTTGTGGGGGGGAGGTGGTGATGGTGCGTGAAATGGTTTGGGAGGTGTAGAAATACTAGCCCACAGAAGGAAAATCCCAAAGGAAATAAGGGAGGAGTGGATAATGGTGCCCCCAAAACTAAAGGACTGTCACATGAATGAGGCAAAATAACTTAACTTGGTTTGGCTTTAGGATTTTTAGGTGAAAGTTAGAGAAAATATATTTTAATAAGCAGGCTTATGGTTGACATGGATCACTCTAGGAAATAGAAAGTTGTCTACATTGTAACGAAGTTGGATAACTCCCACAAGAAAGATATATAGGGAATCTGTTTCATTTGGAGGTTTAAAAATTGATTGGCTCCTCTTAACTCTTGATTTTTTTTTTTTTTAAACAGCTTTATTGAAGTATAATATGCTGTACCTGTTAAAGTGTATAATAAATTATAGCATGTATATACATTTATATATATAATATATATATCACCATATATGATAGATACAATTTATATATCATAAATTAATAAACACATCATCACCTCCAGAAGTTCCCTTGTGCTTCCCTGTATCCTCTAGTCCTTCCCCTATCCCCAGGAATCCACTGATCTCCTGTCTGTTACTGTAGGTTAATGTGCATTTTCTTTTTTCTTTTTTTTTTTTGAGGCAGAGCCTCAAGCTGTCACCCTGCATAGAGTGCTGTGGCATCACTGCTTACAGCAACCTTCAATTTCTGGGCTCAAGCGAGTCTCCTGCCTCCACCTCCCAAGTAGCTGGGACTACAGGCGCCCACCACAAAACACCCGGCTGTTTTTTGTTTGCAGCCACTATTGTTGTTTGGTGGGCCCTGGGCTGGATTCAACCCGCCAGCTCAGGTGTACATGGCTGGTGCCTTAGCCTGTTGAACCACAGGCGCCGAGCCTAATCTGCATTTTCTAGAGTACTATACAAATTGCATCCTGCGAGATCAAACAATTAAGTTCACAAACTCATTTTAGAAAAAGTGCTATGCACCTCATTGCTGATTATCACTATGTCACCTTTGAAATACTCCCTTTGGGAAATCATGCACCTTCAAAGCACTTTTTCTAGGATGCATTTGTAAATTTAATTGTCATACCTGGTACTATGACAGCTCTAATGGCAACTGCAGAAAAGAAGTTTCAAAATTGTTTTGAAGGATGGAGTAGGTGCTTATGTTAGTGCATAGCTTTCCAAGCAGAATACTACATAGGTGACCATAGTGATATTCAGCAATGAGGTATTTAGCACTGTTTATGAAACTTAATTGTTCAACCTTGTATATATTTAAGTTTTAAATCTTTGGTTTTCTTCTGGGTGCGATACTCATTGCTTTGGTTTTCTTCTGGGTGCACCTGGGTGGATTGCCTGAGCTCACAGGTTTGAGACCAGTCTGAGCCAGAGTGAGACCCTGTCTCCAAAAATAGCTGGGCATTTTGGTGAGCACCTGTAGTCCCAGCTACTTGGGAGGCTGAGGCAAGAGGATCGCTTAAACCCAAGAGCTTGAGGTTGCTGTGAGCTATGATGCCACGGCACTCTATCAAGGGTGACCAAGTGATGAGACTGTCTCAAAAAATAAATCTTTGGTTTTCCCTGCTGATTTTATCAGATCAGTTCAACAGCAGAAGTTAAGAGCATTATCCTCTTCATGTTTGTTAAGAAAGATGTCATGACCATGGATGAAACCTTCAATACTGTATCTGTCCATCTTCTTTTGTTAGGCCTGGGTCTCTGAAGAGAGGCCTCAATTCCCAGAGCTTAGAGGACCACTTGAATAAGAGATCTCGCACTTCTTCTGTGAGCTCCTTGGCAAGCACGTACACAGGTGGCATCCCTAGCTCCAGCCGCAATGCCATTACCAGTTCTTACAGCTCTACTAGAGGCTTCTCACAGGTACAGCTCTTGTGTGGGGGGAATGGGTTCTCAGCATTCATTAATGTTTACTAACCACCTTCTGTTTGTCAGCAATTAGGATTATCTCTAAGCTAAAAGAAGATACAAACCTTTTAATGATACAGACCAGTGCAATAGATTAGAAAGCCCAGAAAGTAAACCAGTGCACATGTGGAACCCCAATACAAGACAAAGCTATTATTAAAGATAAATGAATGAAGAATAAATAATTCAGGCTCGGCGCCTATGGCTCAATGGGCTGGGGCACCAGCCACTTACACCTGAGCTGGCGGGTTTGAATCCAGCCCGGTCCCGCCAAACAATGACGGCTGCAACCAAAAAAAAAAAAAATGGCCAGGCATTGTGGCGGGCGCCTGTTGTCCCAGCTACTTGGGAGACTGAGGCAAAAGACTCGCTTGAGCCCAGGAATTAGAGGTTGCTGTGAGCTGTGATGCCACGGCACTCTATCCAGGGTGACAGCTTGAGGTTCTGTCTCAAAAAAAAAAAAAGAATAAATAATTCAATAAATGGTGATTGAAAAGGTAGATTGAGTGTGGATTGCATTGCATCATCTTTTTTTAAGAGATAGAGTCTCACTTTGTGGCCCTTGGTAGAGTATCATGGCATCACAGCTCACAGCAACCTCTAACTCTTGGGCTTAGGTGATTCTCTGGCTCAGCCTCCCAAGTAGCTGGGACTACAGGTGCCCACTACAACACCTGGCTATTTTTTGTTGCAGTCTGGCCGGGGCCGGATTTGAACCCGCCACCCACCATATGGGGGGGTGGCACCCTACTCACTGAGCCACAGGCGCTATCCTACATTGCATCATCAAAAAGATTTATCCTACAGGCATTTAGAATTGAGTGAAAGCTTCTTAAATGAGAAGTGGTCATAATTCTTTTTCAGAAAGACGATTGGAATATTGTATTGGGAATAGAGCAAACTTTGCTGCCAGACACATTGGTTTGAATCATGGCTCTGACAATAGTTACAGGGTCTTGGGCAGGCAGATCTTTTAACCTCTCATTTTCTCATTTGTGTATGATTATTGTAATGATTAAAAGTAATGTTTGGGCTCGGCGCCTGTGGCTCAACAGGCTAAGGCACCAGCCATGTACACCTGAGCTAGTGGGTTCAAATCCAGCCCGGGCCCACCAAACAACAATGATGGCTGCAACCAAAAAATGGCCGGGCATTGTGGTAGGCGCCTGTAGTCCCAGCTACTTGGGAGGCCGAGGCAGGAGACTCGCTTGAGCCCAAAGGAGGTTGCTGTGAGCTGTGATGCCATAGCACTCTATCCAGGGTGACAGCTTGAGGCTCTGTCTCAAAAAAAAAAAGTAATGTTTGAAAAGCACCCATTATTTTTCCTATAAGTGGGTACCAAATATATAGTACCTAGAAAAAAAGATAAAGCACATATGGAGAAAAAAAATTTTTTTTTTTTTTAACCTGCCACCTCTGGTATATGGGGCCAGCCCCCCCTACTCCTTTGAGCCACAGGCACTGCCCTGGAGAAAATTTTTTGAGGGAAGAAAATTTTGAAACAAGTTCATCAGCCCAGAGGCTCTGACAGTACTATAAATGAAAGATGAAGGCTAAGCCAGAGTGGTTGTGGGAATGAAAAAAGAGAATGATAAGAAGCTTTACTTGGAGCACTTACTTTCCGTTAGGCCCTACATTAAGCATTTTATGTGAATTTCTTCATCATCACAGCAGCCTTATTAAGTACATACTTGTATTTTTAAAATCTTTTTAGTTTAAATTTCAGATGTACACAGGAGAGAAAAATATAATGACCCTCCATATAGCTTCAGCAGATAAGAGCATTTCATCAATCTTGTTACATCAGTTCTTGCTCTTGTGTTTTATTTATTTTTATTTATTTATTTATTTTTTTGTAGAGACAGAGTCTCACTTTATCACCCTCTGTAGAGTGCTGTGGCATCACACAGCTCACAGCAACCTCCAACTCCTGGGCTTAGGCGATTCTCCTAAGTAGCTGAGCCTCATGAGTAGCTGGGACTACAGGCACCTGCCACAACGCCCTGCTATTTTTCTGTTTTTGCAGTTTGGCGAGGCTGGGTTTGAACCCACCACCTTCGATATATGGGGCCGGCGCCCTACTCGATGAGCCATAAGCGCCGCCCTTTATTTTTTTTAATTTTTATTTATTTTATTATTTTTTTTTTTTTAAAGAACCAGCACTGTTTCACATGTTTTATTTTGTTGTACATTCTTCTCAAACCAGGTTCATTTTTCCAGTTTTGTAGAAAAATAGATGTTCCAGCCACCATTTACTTAACTGTCTAGTCTTTAAGACCAATCAATATGTTCCTGGAAAGATGAATAAGTCATAAGACTAGCTCATTTTTTAAAAATTCTGTAAGACAAAGAAATAAACTTTTTTTTTTTTTTTCTCCCAAAGCACAGTATTTCAACAGCAGCAGCCAACACGGGGTATTTTAGCAGCTTAACTTTACCCCCTAAATAAAGCTTTATATAAACCAGTGATTTTTACTACAAAAAACACTGTCCTTGAAAGAAAGGAATGGCAGTCAGACATCAATGCAAAACTTGGAATGATT
>CAUYON010036133.1:0-15740 GCA_963573935.1 Arctocebus calabarensis
AAACAGACCATTACTGCATTGAAATATTAAGCAATGTTGAGTGGTGCCTGTGGCTCATCAAGTAGGGTGCCGGCCCCATATGCTGAAGGTGGCGGGTTCAAACACGGCCTCGGCCAAACTGCAAAACAGAAAAATAGCCGGTCGCCTGTGGTCCCAGCTACTCGGGAGGCTGAGGCAAGAGAATCGCCTAAGCCCAGGAGTTGGAGGTTGCTGTGAGCTGTGTGACGCCACTGCACTCTACCAAGGGTGACATTCAGTGAGACTCTGTCTCAAAAAAAAAAAAAAAAAGGGGGCGGCTCCTGTGGCTCAGCGAGTAGGGCGCCGACCCCATATACCGAAGGTGGCGGGTTCAAGCCCGGCCTCGGCCGAACTGCAAAACAAAAAAATAGCCGGGCGCTTTGGCAGGTGCCTGTAGTCCCAGCTACTAGGGAGGCTGAGGCAGGAGAATCGCTTAAGCCCAAGAGCTGGAGGTTGCTGTGAGCAGTGTGACTCCACGGCACTCTACTCAGGGCGATAAAGTGAGACTCTGTCTATACCAAAAAGAAATGCTCCAGGTGAGACTCGAACTCACATCCTCGGTATCACTGTGCAGCAGGACATAGTTACCGTGCGCTAACCGATTACACCACTGAAGCACTGGCTCCGCCCTTCCTCAGAAGGGTCTTTCAGTTGGTCGTAGCCACGTGATGTCACCGGTCAGTTCCGCGTGCTGTTGCATATGCAAATTAAAAAAAAAACTAGCGGGGCGTAGTGGCGGGCGCTTGTAGTCCCAGCTAATCGGGAGGCTGAGGCAAGAGAATTGCCTAAGCCCAGGAGCTGGAGGTTGCTGTGAGCTGTGATGCCACAACACTCCACAACACTCTACCGAGGGCGACAAAGTGAGACTCTGTCTCTAAAAAAAAAAAAAGGGAGGGGTGGAGTCTAGTTCACTACATGAAACAAGGAGTGAGAGTGGAAGGATTCAATTGGGCTTTCTTCTCTTCTTTAATAAATCTACCATTGCTCGGGGATATAGTCAATAACTAGTTGCCTGCCTGGGATAGCAATAAAGAATGGTGACAGCTCTACATCAGGAAATACAGTCAAGCCATGCACTGGAGTGGAAGAGAAATAGAAAAAGAGCAGTGAGCTGTCATATCTAAGAGTTCAGATTAAATTGGAGGCCATGGGAACCTGATGGAAGCAACTTCAGAACTGTACATGTAGAGTGATAAGCATGAGAAAAGGGGAGAAAGATATCCTCATTCAAAAAGAGATCGCAGGCTCAGCACCTGTAACCCAGTGGCTAGGGTGCCAGCCACATACACCGGAACTGGCAGGTCCAAATCCAGCCTGGGCCTGCCAAACAACAATGACAACTACAACCAAAACATAGCCGGGCGTTGTGGTGGGCGCCTATAGTTCCAGCTACTTGGAAGGCTGAGGCGAGATAATCGCTTAAGCCCAAGAGCTTTAGGTTGCTTTGTGCTGTGACGCCACAGTACTCTACCCAGGGCGACAGCTTTTATACTCTTTCTAAAAAAAAAAAAAAAAAAAAAGAGAGAGAAAGATTGCACATGAAAAAAATGTGTGCTACGAAAGATAGTAAATGAACGCACTAAGTGGGAGAATTCAACTGCGAAAAGGAAATAGGAGAGTATTCTGGAAAGATTTTAAAGATCTTCAAAGAGGTATAGATTGGAATAACATTCATTAAAAAGAGCAGCATGTTGTGAAATAAAATTGGTCAAAAATAAATCAAGAATATGAATCAAGATGAGGTGAACTCGGCCCGGCAAGGTGGCTCATGCCTGTAATCATACCATTCTGCGAAGCCGTGGTGGATGCATTGCTTGAGCTCAGGATTTCGAGACCAGCCGAAGCAAGAGTGAGATCCCCATCTCTAAAAATAGCTGAGCATTGTGGCAGGTGCCTATAAGTTCCTGCTACTTGGGAAGCTGAAGCAAGAGAATCGCTTAAGGCCAAGAGTTTGAGGCAGCTGTGAGATAAGATGCCACAGCGCTCTGTGGAGGGCGACATAGTGAAATTCTGTCTCAGACAAAAAAAAAAAAAAAAAAGATGAGGTGTACTATAAGGTAAGTACAGTGAATGAGAACAAGCAAAAGGAAGATGGAGATGAGAAATCTACCCCAATATGCAGCAGAAAAGCTATACATACAAAAAAATAGATAACAGAGCTCTAACGTAAGTCTAATAGAAGTGTGCCAGGTTTTGTGGCTACAATAACAAATTACCACAAGTGAGGTAGCTTAAAACACCAGAAATTTATTCTCTCCCAGTTCTGGAGCCTAGAAGCTTGACATCAAGGTGTTAGTAATGTTGTGCTCCCCTCCCCCAAAGGTTCTAGGAAAGAATCTTTGTCTTGCTTCTTCTAGCTTCTGGTGGCTTCTAGCTTCCTTGGTTTATGGCTGCTTAACTCTAATGTTTTCCTCTGTTTTCACGTGGTCTTTTCCTTTTCTCCCTGTGTCTCTCCTGTGTGTATCCTTATAAAGCCACTTGTCATTAGATTTAGGGCCCACCCAGATAATCCAGGATAATCTTCAAAGACCTCTTTTTCCAAATAAGGCTTCATTCATGGGTTCTGGGGATTAGGACATGGACATAATCTCTTTTGATGCCACCATTCAACTCAGTACAAGGAGACACTACAAAGAATAGCCAAGAAGCAATATTTAAAAAAAATGATGGCTAAACATTTTACAGAATTGAAGAAAGACTCATCATATTGAAAGTACACACCAAGAGACAAAAAAGATAAATAAAAATGATTCCATATGTAGACACATCATAGTGAAAATGAGGGACATTTGAGAGAATGATCTTAAAAGTTACCAGAAAGAAATGCCAGACTGCCTAAAAAGAAATTAGATGGAGATCAAATTTTCATCAGCTACGCTAAATATAAGAAGACGATAAGATAGTACCTTCAAAATTGTGAGTAAAAAGAATTAGCAACATAAAATTCTATCTTTAGCTGTCACTCAAAAGTAAAGATTAATGAAGCATTTTTCAGACATGCAACTATAAAAGAATAGATTGCGTACACTTGATTTAAAAATTCTTAAAGCAGGCACTTTAGCAAGAAGAAAAATAAACCCACAATTAAAAGTAACTTAGAAGCAGAAATGTGAGATAGAAGAAAACTGAGATGAAAGGAAAGAAATCAGAAAATGTGCTGCTAAAACTAATTGCCTAATTACTGAAAATAACTAATTTTTGTGATGAAATAAAAGGTTGGTAGAGAAAAGACATGGAATGTATAAAAGAGAGGAAAGAAACACCTGGAGCATAAAAGAGTGGGAGGGAGAATGGAGGAAGATAGGGGAGAAAGAAAATCCTCTTTGAAAACAACATAGAAAGAATGCCCAACAAATGTGAAGACCTTTTGGTCCAGCCATTCCACTTTTAGGAATTTATCCTAGGAAATTAGTTAAGGCCATATGTAAACAACATATTTCCACAAGGATGGGCGTTATTGAATAAAGATCTAACAGTAGAGGATTTAATAAATAAATGATGGAATATCAAAACACTATATAACAATAATGTTCTATATAAATATTTGACATGTGAAGATCTTCTGATACCTTGTTAAGTAACAAAAGACAGGTTACAAAATAGTATTAACCATATGATGCCATTTAAAAAAATCCACGCCTATTCCTTTTGTAGTTGATAAACATGATGATTGGGTTTTCATGCTCCCATGTAAGATGTTCCTCCCTCAAACCTTGTTACAGCACATTACCAGTCTGACATGAAAAAAAAAAAGATACATGCTTGTATGCACTGTAAAATATCTGGAAGTTTATCTCTGAATGGTCAGATCATTTCATAAAAGTTCCTCAATATTCTTATCAGTCTGTATTCTGGCTCGGTGTCCATAGCTCAGCAAAATAGGGCACTGGCCACATACACCGAGGCAGGCGGGTTTGAACCCAGCCTGGGACTGCTAAACAACAGTGACAACTGCAATAACAACAACAAATATATAGCCAGGTGTTATGGCGGGCACCTGTAGTCCCGGCTACTCAGGAGGCTGAGGCAAGAGAATTGCACAATCCCAAGAGTTTGAGGTTGCTGTGAGCTGTGATGCGACAGCACCCTACCAGAGCAACATAGTGAGACTCTGTCTCAAAAAAAAAAAAAAAGTGTGTTTCTGTTTCTAAAATAAATATATATTGCTTTTGTAATACTATTTATGGGGCAAATTTTCTTAAAGAAAGGGGCTATATTAGATTTTTAATGCTCTGTAATAAAATACCACAAATCTAGTAGCTTAACAAAAATATCCATTTATTCCCATGGGTCAGGAGTCTGGGCGTGGATTAGTTGGGTTCTCTGATTATTTCCCTAGGCTGAAATCAAGGCGTTGGCCAATGCTGAGGTCTCATTTGAACCTCTGGACTCTCTTCCAAGATTATTATATGGTTATAGGCAGAATTCTTTTCCTTGCCATTATTGAACTTACGCTGACTGTCTTTAAGACCAACAGAAGTATGTCTACGGTTTCTTCTTGTGTCTTCTAAGACCCAACCTGCTTAGATCAGGGCTACCTGGCTCAGCACCTATGATTGAACGGGCCAAGACGCCAGCCACGTACACTTGAGCTGGCGGGTTCAAATCCAGCCCAGACCGCCAAACAACAATGACAGCTGCAACCAAAAAATGGCCGGGCGTTGTGGCGGGCGCCTGTGATCCCAGCTACTTGGGAGGCAGAGGCAGGAGACTCGCTTGAGCCCAGGAATCGGAGGTTGCTGTGAGCTGTGATGCTACGGCACTCTACCCAGGGTGACAGCTTGAGGCTCTGTCTCAAAAAAAAAAAAAAAATCAGGGCTATCCAGGATAATTTCCCTTTTATTTAACGCAAAGCAACTGATGAGGGACCTTAATTCCTTTTGCCATCATATTCACTGAGCCCACCCATAATCAAGAGAGGGAGTATTTGATCCCCTAAGAGTCTGTGCCCTTATTTCCTAACAGTGCATAATGGGGAAAATCATTTAATTTTCCTTCACAGTTTATTACTTAAAATGTGCTTCAGTAATCAACCTCTAAAACATCATCTTTTCTGATTCCATAATTCTACTTGCCAGTTTGGTGTGAGGATTCCAGATATTTCAATAAAAGCATAGTATTTACTTGTTTGCTTGTTTATTTTTGCAGGTTGGAAGCTGAATTCCCAAAAGAAATAAATCAAATATAGCCTTTTAAAAAGTGAGCCTATTATGCTAAGCTGGTGTATTTTCACAGGGGAAAAAAGCAAAGTACTTGAAACTAATGGAATTGGCTGCACACTTGGATTTTTGAAAGACCCGGGACCATTTCCTGGCTGACCGCTCCCATAGCAGTAAATTGTAGCGGCATCTGCCTAATACAGATTCACACATCCTTGACATGTGTTAGTCACAATCATAAAGTTTTACATAGTATTTGCTATAATTTTATTGAGCTTGAAATGTGCACAGCATGCACTCAGAAAATGAAATTTAATATTGGATTATTTTTTCAAAATTGATTGGGATAGTAGAAGGTAATTAAAATGTTCCCTAGGAACAATAACATTGCCTGAATTATGAATACCAGCATTAGTCAGCAGAATCATACAAAGCAGACTTCACAAAATTAAAGCTGACAGGAACACTATATGGATGAACATCATCTCATTAGGAAGAAGAAAACAAAAGGTTCACCCAATCATCCCTTTATCCAAGGTAGTTATTATAGAGAGCTTTTGTTTTGTTTTCTTTCTTCATTAATACCTTGCAACCTGAAACTGCAAACTTAATTATCTCTTAGACTTTGTCAATTTTCAAAGAAGTCTAGCGGTGCTTCGAAATTACTTATCCAGTTACCAACAGAAATTATTAGGATGCTTGTACCTTTGTTTTATCATTTTTAGGGAAAAGTGCCTGGTAATATTTTGGATTATATTAACAAAGTTGGTTTGTTGTCCTGTGGATAGGGATACTTATTTATATTGATATCAAATCACAGTCATATATCTCCTGAATGAAGTAATAAGTTAGGGACTGAAGTCCCAAAAATAACTCTAGTAGAGAAGATAAATATGTAACAAATTACCATGTGAAACATAATTCAGACATATACAGAGTGCTATGGAAAACAAAGGAAGAAGTGATTATGAAGAAACAAAGAGAAGAATAATGAAAGCAGAAGAAGGGAGTCACAGGAGGTGACTTTTGGAGAGGGTCAAAGGATTACCATAAAGAGAGGGAGAGAGGAGGAACAGCTTTATTGAAATGTCTGAAGCCATTTTTACATTACAAAAAGTATGTACATTTTCATTCATTGTCATTATAAAAATACACACATCTGCTTTGGGCCCTTGAGATAAAGTGTTGAATTTGGTTTCCCATGTCAGCAGGTCTATAGCAAGATGCTTTTATATATATATATATATATATTTTTTTTTTTTTTTGAGACAGAGCCTCAAGCTGTCACCCTGGGTAGAGTGCAGTAGCATCACAGCTCACAGCAACCTCCAACTCCTGGGCTCAAGCGAGTCTCCTGCCTCTGCCTCCCAAGTAGCTGGGACCACAGGTGCCCGCCACAATGCCCAGCCATTTTTTGGTTGCAGCCGTCATTGTTGTTTGGTGGGCGGGGCTGGATTCGAACCCGCCAGCTCAGGTGTACGTGGCTGGCGCCGGAGCCCTTTGAGCCACAGGCGCCGAGCCAAGATGCTTTTATATCTTGAATGTAGAACAAATAGGTATATAATCCAAAACCAGGGCTAGCTATAGCTACAATTAATGTTTTTATATAATGTTAAAGTTAATATAGGTAGTATTGATTTTTTTTTTTTTACTTTAGTCATTTATTTCCAAGATAACTGAAGATAATTACTTCAGTATGTAGGGCACTAGGTGAGGTATAAAAGCATGACTTCCTTTTCTGAAAGTTTTGTCTAGATATATTTCATCTAGGTATTTTTGGGTTTTAGGATTATCCTTCTAAAGTGCTGCATGCTTAAATATCACTCCAGGGATCCTTGTTACAAATGCCCAGGCTTTTGATTAGTGAATCAGAATATGTGGAAATGAGAGGTGGGAAACATTCTACAAATTCCTCAGGTGATGCTTACATATTACTGCTTTAAGGACTTTTTTTTTTTTTTTTGTAGAGATGGAGTCTCACTTTATCGCCCTCGGTAGAGTGCCGTGGCGTCACACAGCTCACAGCAACCTCCAGCTCCTGGGCTTAGGCGATTCTCTTGCCTCAGCCTCCCGAGTAGCTGGGACTACAGGTGCCCTGCTTTAAGGACTTTGTTCTGAAGGTGCAATTAAGATAGCCTTGTTTCCTACAGCACCATAGAACTGAGAAGCAAATTGCAAACTTACTTGCCTTAGGAAATTTACAGATAGGGTTACCTATGCATATAAGTACGGGAATACAAAAATATAAAAGAAAACATTCAACCTTGTTTTAATTTTTTTCTAGTGAGAGCAAGAGATTCACAAATAATTCCTTACTCAAAAATGATTCCTCGGCGGACGCCTGTAGTCCCACCTACGAGGGAGGCTGGGGCAAGAGAATCCCTGCAGCCCAAGATTGAGGTTGCTGTGAGCTGTGATGTCATCGTGCTCTACCGAGGGCAACATAGTGAGACTCTGTCTCAAAAGAAAAAAAAG
Source organism: Arctocebus calabarensis (assembly GCA_963573935.1). Lineage (NCBI taxonomy): Eukaryota > Metazoa > Chordata > Mammalia > Primates > Lorisidae > Arctocebus > Arctocebus calabarensis. The sequence continues at coordinate 7,653 of CAUYON010036133.1, forward strand.
ATTCTTTTTTGAGATAGGCTTTTGCTGTGTTTCCGAGGGTAGAGTGCAGTAGCATCATCATAGCTCACTGAAACCTCGCACTCTTGGGCTCCATCAATCCTCCTGCTTTAGATACCCAATTAGCTGGGACTACAGGCAAATTTTTCTATTTTTTGTGGCTATGAGGTCTCACTTTTCCTCAGGCTAGTCTCAAACTCCTGACCTCAAACCATCTTCCTGCCTTGGCCTCCCCAAAGTGCTAGGATTTACAGGCATGAGCCCCTGTGCCTGGCCAAAAGCAATTCCTAGAACTTTAAGAAAAAGGCAGATTCACACAATAGTAGGTAACAGCATATTGCAGTCAGGCATATGGGAGGAAAACCTTTTCTTCTACTCTCTTGGTTTCTGTATGGGGGGGAGCATGCGAATTAAACTGACAAAAGGCGGATTAGCAAGAAGGGAAAAACAGTTTATTTTCATGCACAACTCATATATCTGCAGGAATGCTCCCTAATGAATAACTCAAAGGGGTGCTTAGAGATTGTGGCTTATATGCACAAACTTAGTACGGAAAAAGGAGGAGAGAAAGGGCTTCTATGGGAAAAACAGCAGGGTTGTGTTTTTTAGGAAAGAGAAATAGGGTGCTAGAACAAAAGAGGGAGATAGGAACATTGGCGATTATGCTTGTTTATGCTGGTGCAAGTGGTCTTTTTGTCTTCTTCATGGCCATGAAACTACCCCCAGAAAGGGGACCTTAGCAAGTTTGATCTTAGTCTCTCTCCTTGCAACAGAAATCACCCACAGGGGTAATTTATGGCAGTCCTCATTTCTCAGAAGTTTCTGCTTTTTGTCAGATAAGTAACCTCCAAAAAGTCTTCTTTCTGCATCTATTGAATCTCAGCTGTCTTTAGTGTAAAATAAACTTTATACCAACTCTATGGTTCTCATCGGAAGCTATTTTGGAATGGAATATGTTCAGGCATTAAAAGTCACAGCATGTGGATGTAGAGAAAAGAGAACACTTCTACACTGCTGGTGGGAATGCAAACTAATACATCCCTTTTGGAAAGATGTTTAGACAATACTTAGAGATCTAAAAATAGATCTGCCATTCGATCCTATAATTCCTTTACTAGGTATATATCCAGAAGACCAAACATCATATTATAACAAAGATATTTGTACCACAATGTTTATTGCAGCCCAATTCATAATTGCTAAGTCATGGAAGAAGCCCAAGTGCCCATTGACTCACAAATGGATTAATAAATTGTGGTATATGTACACCATGGAATATTATGCAGCCTTAAAGAAAGATGAAGACTTTACCTGTTTCATGTTTACATGGATGGAGCTGGAACATATTCTTTTTATCAAAGTATCTCAAGAATGGAAGAAAAAGTATCCAATGTACTCAGCCCTACTATGAAACTAATCCATAGCTTTCATATGAAGGCTATAACCCAATTATAGTACAAGAATATGGGAAAAGGGGCAAGGGAGGGAAGGGGGGAGGATGGATACAGGGAAGGTAATTGGTGGGATCACATAGTGCATCTTAGAAGGATGCAGGTGAAACTTACTAAATGCAGAATATAAATCTCTTAACACAATAACTAAGAAAATGCCATGACGGCTATGTTAACCAGTTTGATGAAAATATTTCAGATTGTATATGAAACCACCACATTGTACCCCATGATTGCATTAATGTACACAGCTATGATTTAATAAAAAAGTAAAAGTCACAGCACTGGCTTGGCACCTGTGGCTCAACGGGCTAAGGTGCCAGCCACGTACACCTGAGCTGGCGGGTTCAAATCCAGCCCCGGTCCGCCAAACAACAATGATGGCTGCAACCAAAAAAAAAAAAAAAAATGGCTGGGCATTGTAGCAGGTGCCTGTAGTCCCAGCTACTTGGGAGGCACAGGCAGGAGACTCGCTTGAGCCCAGGAATTGGAGGTTGCTGTGAGCTGTGATGCCACAGCACTCTACCCAGGGTGACAGCTTGAGGCTCTGTCTCAAAAAAAAAAAAAAAAGTCACAGCACTACCAATTACCCCTCAATACAGCAGGGGTAGGAGGAAGTCAGAACAAGTAATTTTGCACTGAAGGAGTTGGGCAAACAGAGCAAAGGTGTATACAAATAATTGAATAAGGCATATTGTATGTAAAATACTGGTGAGAACTGAAACCAACATTATTTCCTGTCCCCTGTTAAATAATACTGGCATCAGGCATGCTTTTCTATTTTTATTATTTATTTATTTATTTATTTATTTATTTTAGAGACAGTCTCACTTCGTCACCCTCAGTAAAGTACTGTGACATCACAGCTCATAGTAAACTCCAGCTCTTGGGCTTAGGCCATTCTTTTTTTTTTTTTTGGAGACAGAGCCTCAAGCTGTCACACTGGATAGAGTGCTGTGGCATCACAGCTCACAGCAACCTCTAATTCCTGGGCTCAAGCAAGTCTCTTGCCTCCACCTCCCAAGTAGCTGGGACCACAGGCGCCCACCACGACGCCCGGCCATTTTTTGGTTGCAGCCATCATTGTTGTTTGGCGGCCCGGCTGGATTCGAACCCACCAGCTTAGGTGTACATGGCTGGCGCCTTAGCCCGTTGAGCCATGGGCGCAGAGCCGGCTTAGGCCATTCTTTTGCTTCAGCCTCCTTAGTAGCTGGGACCACATGTTCCTGCCACAATGCCTGGCTATTTTTTACTGCAGTTTGGCTGGGGCCAGGTTTTAACCTGCCACCCTTGGTATATGCGGCTGGCAAACCCGCTGATCACATTGGCGCAGCCCTGCTTTCCTATGTTTAAAATGGAACTAGGCATAGGGCGGTGCCTGTGGCTCAGGGAGTAGGGTGCTGGCCCCATATACAGGGGGTGGTGGGTTCAAACCCGGCCCCAGCCGAACTGCAAAACAAACAAATAGACGGGCGTTGTGGCAGGCGCCTGTAGTCCCAGCTACTCGGGAGGCTGAGGCAAGAGAATCGCCTAAGCCCAGGAGCTGGAGGTTGCTGTGAGCTGTGTGATGCCATAGCACTCTACCGAGGGCGATAAAGTGGGACTCTATCTCTACCAAAAAAAAAAAAAAAATGGAACTAGGCATAAACATTTAGCTATTCACCTCAGGAAATACTTAGTCTTTTTTTTTTTTTTTTGAGACAGAACCTCAAGCTGTCACCCTGGAGAGAGTGCTGTGGCATCACAGCTCACAGCAACCTCCAATTCCTGGGCTCAAGCAAGTCTCTTGCCTCCGCCTCCCAAGCAGCTGGGACTACAGGCACCCACCACAACGCCCGGCTAGTTTTGGGTTGCAGCTGTCATTGTTGTTTGACGGGCCGAGCTGGATTCGAACCCTCCAGCTCAGGTGTATGTGGCTGGCGCTTTGGCCTGCTGAGCCACAGGCGCCGAGCCAAATAGTCTTGAAAGATAAGCCGACTAAAATTGCTTGCTCATCCAGATTCATTTCAAGATCCTCATTTTTGTTATGTTCACCAATCCCAAGCCATTAATTATATTATTAATTCTGTCCAATCTGTATCAGGTCTCTGACTTAAAAACACCTTGAAGGGGCGGTGCCTGTGGCTCAGTGAGTACGACACCGGCCCCATATGCTGGAGGTGGCGGGTTCAAACCTAGCCCCAGCCAAAAACTGCAAAAAAAAAAAAAAAACACCTTGAAGTCACACATTTCTGGTTCTAAAAACCCCAAAACACCCTATAAATACCTTTTCCAAATTTCTCCTTTTTGAGATAATACTAAGACTCTCGTGGGGGTGGTCTCTCTTCTCAGAAGAACTCTAATAAACTTAGCATTACTTGAGGAACAAGTTGTTCTGTATCAGTTAAAATTGAAACACTGAAAAATAAGCAAGAGACTGTTAACTGTCTTTTCAATGGAATGCTAGATGTTGGAGACCTTTAACAATTACCTTCTTCCATTAAAATCTATGCTTTTTACTCTTTTTGGACTATTTTACAATTCTTTCCATGAAACTTAAAACAACTAATAGGCTCAGCTACTGTGGCTCAAGCAGCTAAGGCACCAGACACATACACCTGAGCTAGCGGGTTCGAATCCAGCCCGGGGCCCGCCAAACAACAATGACGGCTGCAACCAAAAAAATGGCCGGGCGTTGTGGCGGTGCCTGTAGTCCCAGCTACTTGGGACGCGGAGGCAAGAGACTCGCTTGAGCCTAGGAATTGGAGGTTGCTGTGAGTTGTGATGCCACGACACTCTATCCTGGGTGACAGCTTGAGGCTCTGTCTCAAAAAAAAAAAAAAAAAGTACCCGGGTATTGTGGTTGAGGTTCTGTCTCAAAAAAAAAAAAAAAAAAAAAATAGCCGGGTGTTGTGGTGGATGCCTGTAGTCCCAGCTACTTGAGAGGCGGAGGCAGGAGAATCACTTGACCAAGGAGTTGGAGATTGCTGTGAGCTGTGATGCCAAAGTACTCTACCCAGGGCAACAGCTTGAGGCTCTGTCTCAAAAAAAAGAAACACAAAAATAAATTCACTTGATTACCTGTATTACCTATATAAATGTCTGTTCTTTGAAGTCTCCTTTGAACCAGTTTTAACATTTTTTTCTAGGCAGTACCTGTATGTAGCTCAGTGGGTTGAGTGCCAGCCACATACACCCAGGCTGGCAAGTTTGAACCCAGCCTGGGCCAGCTAAACCACAAAGACAATTGCGACAAAATAATAGGGGGCGTTGTGGCAGCGCCTGTAAGTCCCAGCTACCTAGGAGGCCGAGGCAAGAGAATCGTGTATGCCCAAGAGTTTGAGATTGCTGTGAGCTTTGATGCCACAGCACTCTACCTAGGGCAACATAGTGAGACACTGTCTGAAAAACAAACAAACAAACAAACAAACGAAGAAAAACACTACTGTGACTTCTATCCATTTACTTATCAATGTGAAAGCCCTGCCTTATTACTTTTAGTTTCTAGCTTCCCTAGTAGATAACCCTATCCTCATAGCACATTCTCATTCAGTTACTTAACTGGTTATTTTCTGTCTGAGGATAGGGAAATTCTTCTTTTTCTTATACTGTATGTGCTTTTGTCATGAGACCACCAAGCATACAAGAGAAATTCATCATCCATTGACTACACCCTAAAGTACAAATATTTGAAAAGGGCAGCGCCTATGTCTCAGTGGGGAGGGCACCCATCCCATATACTGAGGGTGGCGGGTTTGAACTTGGCCCTGGCCAAACTGCAACAACAACAACAACAACAACAAAAATAGCCGGGGGTTGCAGTGGGTGCCTGTAGTCCCAGCTACTCGGGAGGCTGAGGGAAGAGAATCGCCTAAGCCCAGGAGTTGGAGGTTGCTGTGAGCTGTGACGCCTCGGTACTCTATCAAGGGCGATAAAGTGAGACTCTGTCTCTTAAAATAAAAAAAATTTTTTTTTGAAAAAAGAGAATAAGCAGATTCATTAAATCTTATGATTAAATCAATGACCAAATTGAAAATTTATATAATAAAGCCACAAAAGGCCAGGCACAATGGCTCACACCTATAATCCCAGCACTTGGGAGGTAAAGGCAGGTCAATTGCCTGAGCTCCCAGATTGGAGACCAGCCTGAGCCAGAGCGAGACCTCATCTCTCTAAATAGCCCGGCGCTGTGGCAGGTGCCTGTAGTCCCAGCTACTTGAGAGGCTAAGGCAAGAGAATCACTTGAGCTCAAGAGTTAGAGGTTGCTGTGAACCATGACACCACAGCACTCTACCGAGGGCAACAAAGTGAAACTCTGTCTCAAAAAATATATATAAATAGGCTCAGCACCCATAGCACAGTGGTTATAGTGACAGCCACGTATACCCAGGCTGGCAGGTTTGAACCCCACCCAGGCCAGCTAAACGACAATGACAACTGCAACAAAAAAATAGCCAGGCATTGTGGCGGGCGCCTGTAGTCCCAACTCCTTGGAGGGCTGAGGCAAGAGAATCCCCTAAGCCCAAGAGTTTGAAGTTGCTGTCAGCTGTGATGCCAAAGCACTCTACCCAGGGCGACATAGTGAGACTCTGTCTCTAAGTAAATAAATAAATAAGTAAAGCCAGGAAAAAAGTTGTAAAATACAGTTTACAACAATTATTCATATTCAAGGCTATATATCAATATACACGACGTGGCCCCAAATGTGAGTTCAATCCAAATAATTCACGTATTAAAATTTTTTTAAGAAAGTCATATTTATTTATTTATTTATTTATGTATTTATTTATCTATTTATTGCAGTTTTTGGCCGGGACTGGGTTTGAACCCGCCACCTCCGGCATATGGGACCAGGACCCTACTCCTTTGAGCCACAGGTGCTGCCCCATGTATTAGAATTTAAGTAACACAGACTGAACTAAAGGTCAACAGTAGCCAGCAAATAACCTTATATAATAATAAAAATACAAAGGTGTATATCCTAACATCATTACACTGTTTGTTTTCACAAGTTTTGGTTGGCCTGTACATGACAGTCACAGCCATAGACCAGATAGAGAATATGTGTTTTTGCCTGACTGCCACCAACCTGAAGGGTAGCTAACAGACTATGGATCCAACCTCTTTTCTTTCTTTTTTTTTTTCTTTTGAGACAGAGTCTGACTTTGTTGCCCTCAGTTGAGCTGTGGCGTCACAGCTCACAGCAACCTCAAGCTCTTGCGGTTAAGCCAATGCTTCTCAACCTTCCTAATACCGTGACCCTTTAATACAGTTCCTCGTGTTGTGGTGACCCACCAACCACAAAATTAATTCGGTTGCTACTTCATAACTGTAATTTTGCTACTGTTATGGATCATAATGTAATTATCTGATACACAGGAAACTCCCAAAGGGAGTTGAGAACCACTGGTAAGCGATTCTCTTGCCTGTGCCTCCCACGTAGCTGGGACTACAGGCACCCACCACAATGCCTGGCTATTTTTTGGTTGGAGTTGTCATTGTCGTTTGGCAGGCCCGGACAGGGTTTGAACCCACCAGCTCCGGGGTATGTGGCTGGCGCCCTAGCCGCTGAGCTACAAGCGCCGAGCCAGATCCAACCTGTTTTCATGTTAAGGAACAGCTGCACCAGCTCAAAATACCGAACATTTAATTTTGCCAATGTCCAAACTTAGTCATTATAGAGACTTTCACCAGCAAAATGACCCCTCTATTAGTAGTCATTCAGCCAAATGTTTAGACTTGGGTGGGTTGCACAGCTAAAAAATGGTTTGCTTTTTGTAAAATGTCCTCTGTGAATAGTTTGGTGTTTCTTCATATTGAAGAAATGAGTTATGGAGAAAATTCAAGCATACACGGAGGCTCATTTAGTTGTCCTCCAAGGCCATCTCACCGGCAGATTAAAACTGCTTTTTTCTGAAAACAGCTTCCTCCCCAGACAGGCTCTCTGATTTATAACCCAAACTTGGGCCCAGAAGTGAGTGCCTCTCAGAGGCTCTGGAAGTGACTCCAGGTCTGATCCAAGGGCACCTCTACTGTATGTTGCCTAAGAAGAAAGGGTCTCACACACACTTGAGTCACCATCAGTTCATGTTAGGTTTCGAAAGAAAGAAAATGATAAAAAGCCTATGGTGACCTCTCCAAGAACACATAGTACCTTCACCATATTCTCACTGCAGCTGCAAGCACTGAAAGTCTCAGCAGTGTGTGATCAGGGTCTCTGGGCCAGCCAGGGGAGGGCCCTCAGGCTGTTAGAGGAGGGCAGGAAACCTAATTCTGCACAACTTAGCCATAATCGCTGGTAAAGGAGCATTGTGCAGGGTGCCTAGAAAATTCTCTCACACATGTTTCCCCTCTGAATCAACAGATACCCACTAAAGTGGGGACAAGAATGCAACCAACTACCCAGAAGAAAAAAATCATTTTAACACAAGGACATTTGCACTCAGATGTTTATAGCAGCTCAATTCACAATTGCAAAGATGTGGAAATAGCTCAAGTGTCCTTCAGCCCTTGAATGGATCAATCAACTGTGGTATGTGTATACTGTGAAATACTATTCAGCCATAAAAAAGATGGAGACTTTGCATGTTTTGTATTTACCTGGATGGATTTGGAGAACATTCTCTTAAGTAAAGTGTCTCAAGAATGGAAAAGCAGGCTC
>CAUYON010036138.1:0-30731 GCA_963573935.1 Arctocebus calabarensis
GGAGAAAGACTGGGAGAGAAACGGAGAGAGCTTCTCTCTCCCCACTAGAATTTTCTCCCTCTAACAGATGCCTTAATGTTTCCTGTATTCTTTTCTTTCTTTTCTGTGAATAAATTCTGTCTTACAAAAAAAAAAAAAAAAGTAGCAAATTTCTTCTTGGCTAGAAGTGGCTAGACTTTCACAGGACAGACTGAATTTTGTTTTGACAGTGGCATGAACAGGGAGTGTGGCTGGCCTTCGGTACCTACAGACACCCGTGTGTCAGGGATGTGGTTTGGATGGCTGGGTCCTCCAAATCCCCTGAGGGCTGGAGCTGTGGCCTCATACGAGGCTGGGTGAGTTCTTCACTCCTCTGCAGGACACACAGCTGGTTGTTTACAGGAGGCAGGCCCCACCTCCTCCCTCTCCTGCCTAGCTCTCGCCATGCCACGCCTGCTGCCCTTTCACCTTCCACCTTGACCGCAGTCCCTGAAGCCCCCACCAGAAGCAAATGCTGGTGCCAGGCTTCTTGCACGGCCTGCCGAGCTGCACGCTTCATGAACGTTCTCTTTGTAAATCACCCAGCCTCAGGGATTCTTTTATAGCCGCACAAAGTGGGGTAACACCATCGCACGTGCTACAAATGGATTGAACTTTCACAGGTTCTCTGCCTATCCTTAAATGTAGGAAAAGGAGGAATAATTTGCATCTGAGAAAACTTCTTAAAGTCTTTACATTCCAGTTCGATGCTCACTTACCATCCTCCCAAACCCCAAAGACTTGTTTCCCTGAACCTGAAGCATTTCTTCAGGTTGTGGGAGCCTGGGGCGTCCGTCTCACTCTGTACTGAGAGTACACAGATCCTGCTTCAAGGTGGAATGTCTATTCAAAGGAAAACCCCTCTCACCAGCCAAAGGAAAGCTTTCTTTAGCTTATATATGTCTTTACAATATTTTGCCCACATACCACCAAATCTTTTCCTTACAGGGAAATAATTGTTTTACCAGAAAATATGAATTACCTCTACATGCTGACGTTGAAACACTAAAAAGAGGCCTGTGGACCCCAAGAGATGGAGGGAGGGAAGAAGGGAGAGAGAGAGAGTGCATCATGATATTAGGGGAACAACAATTAAAAAATTCTCAGATAATACAGAAAGGAAAGGACATAAAACATGAGACTTAAAGTCTGCGGCCACCTCTGGACGGGGGCATAAATGTAAAGCTCTTTCCCCAGGAAATGTATCAGAGGTTCATGAATGAAGAGTCACTGCCAGGAAGGAAGTAGACTTCCACGTCCGAGCAGGTGGCTTCTGGGACTCAGCAAACAGCAGGTCTAGTCAGGCCCAGGGGGTTGTGCGGATGGGTCCTGCGAGCCATTCCCAGACCTCTCAGTTCAGACTTGCTTCAAGGAGTATGAGGGACAGACAGGGCAGCAGAGCGGGGAACATGTAGGTCCCTGGGGTCCAGCCTTGCCCCCTGTACTGCCTGGGCCTCCATGTCTGCAGACACCCTCGTCCCAGCCCAAGCCAAGTAAATCCTCCTCTAAGCAGGACCACATGGCCCCAAGTGGCCCTAGTTTAAATTGAGGCCCAGAGTGAGTTGTCTTTTAAATTTTATTTTATTTTTTTCCCTGCATCTTAAAGCATAGTGTACAATGAGTTCTAATTGAATCCCATTGGCGCCTTAGCCAGGCTAGTGAGTGATTACTCCCAACTTTCAGTTGATTAAACTCAGGTTCAGAGAACTAATTGCTCAAGATTCAAACATGGCCGGAAGACTGAACAGCATGGGCTCTACCCAGGCCTCTGCCCTCTTGGCCAGGCCCTTCATTGAAAGCAGAAGGTCAGAGACGTCCAGATGGGTCAACATCTCAGAAACTCAGAAGCATCCTTGCAGGTGGTGAAGCTGAACCAGCCCACACAGTGCATTTCCTGAGGCCAGGTGCCGTGGCTCATGCCTGGGATCCAGCACTTTGGGAGGCTCAGGCAGGAGGATCACTTGAGGCCAGAAGTTTGAGACTGGCTTATGTGAAACCTTGTCTCTACAAAATATTAAGAAATTAGCTGGGCCTGGTGGTGTGTGAGTGTAGTACCAGCTACTTGTGGGGCTGAGGTGGGAGGATTGCTTGACCCCAGGAGTTGCAGACTGCAGTGAGCTGGGATCACCCCACTGCACTCTAGACTGGGCAACAGAGTGAGATTTTTTCTCTAAAAGAAAAAAAATCTAATCATTTTCTTAAGCTATAGCAATACCAATAAAGGGCTATTTGCTTCATTGTCCACAAACAAAAGTATTCTTGCCTCCTTATTGGGTACTAATGGGAAAAGAGCCTTTCCATTAAGTAATAATCATCTCACGGCATCGTTATTTTGAAATACAATCCCATTATTAAACCATATCCTTGCCCACAAGGAGGCAGGGCTGATGTGCCTGTGTGTTTAAGTTGAGTCGTTCGCATCCGACTACAGAGACAGGCAAATACTCTTCCTGGACCTGGTGTGAATGGACTTGCAGCCCTCCTGGTGAATACTGATAATAGTGAAGCTGCAGACCATCTTGTTCACAAGCCCTACCTGGCACCCTTCTCTCAAAGGTGCCGCAAAGCCCACCTCAATTCAGGGCTTGCAAATAATCTTTACTGCCAGACTGAACTTCTGAAAACTGCTGTGCAGGTCCCTAACGCAGATGTTATGTTCAGTTGCACTCCCACATGGATACTGATGAAGGATGAATTTCAAAACAGCAAGGGCAGAAGAACACACCCCAGGGCCTTCAGGTGGGAGCAGCCGGGGAGGCGCAGGCACCGAGCCTCACGGGCAAAGTCGAACGGAGAAGAAACGCCAGATAGAGAGCAAGAGGAGGCAAAGTCAAGTCCGAAGACACCCGGGGCGGAGCAGCCTCCAAACAGGCTTGGAAGCGTCATCAAGATGCCAGGGAAAAAGAAACTGGTGTTTAAAAACGGGGCTGTCCAACCTCTTGGCCTTTTTGGGCCACATTGAAAGAAGAAAAGTTGTCTTGGGGCCACACATTAAACATACAAACATTAACAAAAGCTGATCAGCAAAAAAAGGTCTGTGCATAATTTTTGTGATATCCGCCACCACATTAAGCAAAAAAGTCCTCACCTAATAATCCTAATTATGCAACAGCCTGTTCAGAGAGTCTTTTAGGATTGTTGAGCAGATCCTAAGTTTGTTATCACTAATATAGAAAAAGTTTAGAAAACAAAATGTCTTTTTTGCATTTTTTTTTTTTGTTAGAAAGGTGAAAGAAAAGTGGGCAACAAAATAATGGGGCACGTGACGCTGTATTTGAGAAACTAATGCCTCAATATCTGGTTTGACGGAAGGATCTGCAATTCTCAGTGCGTTCTAAGGGTGCTCATCAGATATTTTGGTTCTAATTTTACTCTTAACGTCTTTCATTTTTGAGAAGAGTTGCTCAAAAGTGTAGGTGCTCCCAAAAGCTATGACATGAATAAGGCGTGATTGTGAAGGGAGGGGCATTTGTCTTTGGGAAGACGGACCTATGTATAAAAGTCCAGGAAAGAGACATGATCACATTTTTCTTTAACTTGAATGCCAGATTGTAGCTCTACGCATTCCATTTGAAAACTGGCAGGTAACATACTTCTGTCAACTAAAACTGGAGCCACAAATGCACCAAAATATTGATTATTTTTCCAGAAATCTTCAAATCTGCTTTCAAATTTGTGTATCAAATCAAAAAGCAAGGCTGCATATTTCTCATTGTTCACAGGGCTGTGTTTAGCCAACATGTTGAAATGCGTAAAATTTTTGCCTTCATTTGAACCATAATTTGGAAAACTGTCATGGGTTTGAAACATTGAATCGGTAAGTTGGTTTTCACCTTGAAGATGCATGTTTAATGCATTTAAGTGAGCACTAAAAATGCTAACTGTGTAAGACAGTTTTCATTGCCAAGTTCTGGCACAGGTTTCATGAACAACTTGATAACATGTCACAAATCATAAAATGTTTCAACATCCGGCCTCAACTCAGACATCTTACTTCTGAAGAGTGAATGATGTCACCATAGCCAGCATCTACACTCTTCAGGCATTCCCAGAATTGGAGATGTTTTAATCCTTTGGCCCTTATGAAATTCATAGTCTTGCTGACAATTTGCATGATGTTATACATTTTAAGAGTTTTTGTGCATAAATTTTTTTTTTTTTTTGAGACAGAGTCTCACTATATCGCCCTTGGTAGAGTGCTGTGGCATCACGGCTCACAGCAACCTCCAACTCTTGGGCTTAAGCGATTCTCTTGCCTTAGCCTCCCAAGTAGCTGGGACTACAGGCACCTGCCACTACGACCGGCTATATTTTTGTTGCAATTGTCATAGTTGTTTAGCAGCCCCAGGCTGGGTTTGAACCTGCCAGCCTCGGTGTATATAGCCAGTGCCCTACCCACTGAGCTACAGGTGGTGCCCATAAATTTTTCTTCATCAAATGTGAGTTTTGGGTGGCAACTGCATCACCTTCTATTAACTTTACAAGTCCTGGCGTGGTGCCTGTGGCTCAACGGGGTAAGGTGCCAGCCACGTACACCTGAGCTGGTGGGTTCGAATCCAGCCCGGGCCCGCCAGACAACAATGACAGCTGCAACCAAAAAATGGCCGGGCGTTGTGGCGGGCGCCTGTAGTCCCAGCTACTTGGGAGGCGGAGGCAGGAGACTCGCTTGAGCCTAGGAATTGGAGGTTGCTGTGAGCTTTGATGCCACAGCACTCTATCCAGGGTGACAGCTTGAGGCTCTGTCTCAAAAAACAAAAACAGAAACAAAAACTTTACAAGTCCTTCTGTCTTATCTACTGTCACTGGGGAAGCTTCAGTAACTATACCAGATAGGTTGACAGGAGACAATGAAAATCACTTTAATATGTTTTTTACTGCTTTGTATAAATTTCTTGATTTAGTTCTGTCTTTCTTTTTTTTTTTTTTTTTGGTTGCAGCCGTCATTGTTGTTTGGCGGGCCCAGGCTGGATTCAAACCCGCCAGCTCAGGTGTACGTGGCTGGCGCCTTAGCTGCTTGAGCCACAGAACCCGAGCCGATTTAGTTCTTTCAATGGCACTACAGAAGCCATTTCCTCGGTGACATTACACTCACCATCAACACCTTTAATAAAAATGGCAAGTTGAGCATATTTTAGCCCTACCGTGCCGTCATCCATCACCAGAGCATGAAATTTCAAATTAGCAGCTTTACTCTCCAAACTTCTATTAGATTTTCCAATTTCTTCAATTTTTCTGGCTATAGTCTAGGGGAGAAAAACTGATTTTAGAAATATCTGCCTTTTTTCAGGGCAAATTATATCTGCCATGCTTTCCACACATTGCTGAGTAAATTTGTCATCAGTAAATGGTTTTGATCTTTTTGTTATGAAATATGTTGCCACATACCCAGCGTTTATAATGGAATCCATCTGAGTTGTAACTTTCTCAAATTTTTTTGAGAACACAGACTTTTTTTCAGTTTGTCCATACGACACAATCCTTCACAAGCACTGAATTTGGCAGCACGTTTGTACATATAAAGACTTTTCAAATTATAGTCTTTGAGGACTTACACAGAGTCCCCTCGAATTAAGCAGAGGGCTTTACTATTTGCCTTAACAAAAAAGTAGTTATCTATCCACTTTTTATTGAACAATCTGTCTTTACCTGTAATTTTTCATTTTGGGGTTCTATTTTCTTTTGAGATGTTGTTAAAGGCCATGCTGGGATTTACAAAAATTATAACAGATATTTACTTTTGTTATGAAAACTTAACAGGAAAATAGAAAGCAAGGTTTAGGCTCTTCCATATTCTGGCTGCAGACGTAGGGTGAGGCAGAGGCCGACTGAACAGCATGGCAGGTGATGTGTGAGGCACTGCCAGGGTGCAGAAGGACCTTACAATCAAGTAGGAACGCTCACTGACGGCTAAATGGCATTAAACCCCGAAGGCTGCAATGGTAGGTTGTAATATTGTTGATTAATCAAGGCCTCACCAAGTCACCCCGAGCACATGAAATGTCTGATGGCGCCAATTCGACTGTCTGTGCCTGGAAGCCACACACGAGTATGAATAGTGAGAGCTACTTTCCGTGATGTTGTGACACAACATTGTCATCTACAGAGTTCCTGCTCAAGAACCGTGCGATTGAGTTCCACCCAAAAGCCCCCAATGCTTTGAGTAAGTTTCTGATTTTGTGTTGGGCTGCATGCTGCCAGCAGGCTGGGGGTTGGACATCTCTGTTCTAAAACATTCCCTATCAAGCTAGTCCATGAATGACAGCCCCGTGAGTTTACCAATAATTTTGCATCCTCTGTGTAGGTGGGGATGGAGGCAGGAATGAGGGCAGAGGCCTCTGAGGAGACAAGGGAAGCTCCCGATTATCTCTGTAAAATTCAGCCCCGGCCCTGTGGCCCTCTCATCCTTCTCCCCCCTTTTTAGCAAATGGAGAGCTTTGGTTTGAATCATGCGGATAATTCCAGCAATGATGCTGTTCTTGCCAGGCCCACACAGGGAGTCTTAAGCCAGCAGTTCTCAACCTGTGGACTGTGTTAAAGGTTTGCAGAATTCAGACCACTGGTCTGAAGCGTATACCCCATGCACACACATGCACACACACGCAGTCTTTGCTTTGGCTCAGTGTGGCAGTGTGACTATTAGGCCGATGCTTGATGAGTTTCTCCCTCCCAGACACCCCGAATGCTGCCGCGCAGAGCCCTGCACACCCGCCCAGAGACACAGGCTGCCTGGCACGTGTGGCCTGAGCAAGTGGCACCCGGAAGATGCTGACATGCCAGACCCACTAGACCTCCAGGCCCTGCGGTGACAGTGCCGAGAGCTACACGTGGCACTCTTTCACCACATTGAATTTGTCCGTCGGTGCTAAGGGCCGGGCAGCCTTCAGAAAACAGGCTGAGAAGATTCCTAGTGCCAGGACACTGGGCAGAGATCCAAGGGTGAGAGGCTGGAGGTGACGGCGTTAGGTTACCACCTCGCTCTGGGAAAAGTCCAGAGCCCCAGAGTCCTTGGCACCATGGGAAGTGACAAGCAAACGTGGTTTTTTTCTAAACAGGAGATGATGTAACAGAGCAGAGCATCCTGTTTTCCCAGTCTTTTGTCAGATTTCCAAATCACTGAACATGTAAAACCAGGCATAGTCTGGATTTTTACACCCCCGTGTAAAGCCACCCACACCGAGCTTTGTCCTCCGCCCGCAGACGGCGTTTCTCATGCGCTGGACAGTGAGTCCCTGACCCTGCGCTGGACGGAACCCTAACAGAGGCCCAGAGCGCTGGTCGACGCTGCGCTCTAACTTGGGGAGGATCGTACAGACCTAGGTGAGCCTGCCTCATGTATGCAATCAGCGAGTCCTTGTTGCTATTCCAGAAGGACGGAAGCTTCTCCTCACGCGGGTATTTACAGCACGACAGCTCCAACGTGATTTCAAAGCACTGGCCCCAGACGTAGTTGAAGTCTTGCATCCCACCTACACACAAGCACATTTAATGTTTGTTAATGTCTGAAAGCGAAGTGGGGCCAAAGGTCACATGCCTCGGGAGTGGGCAGATGGGACAGTCCCGGGGCGGTGCATGTTCACAGGAAGAGACAAAGCTGAGACACCCATGAGCAAAACCAGGGCCTGACACTTCACCACGCAGGTCAGGCCCGGCAGCCCCACAGGTTCCATACGAACAACTGATGGGGCTGACTCGGCCTCGGCCGTCGGGCAGGGTTAACGACTAAAACTTTTCTTTTATTGGTGATACGTTGTGTGTTGCAATCAATAACATCTTGGATTTGATGAAATTTGTTAACTTTTAAGGGTTCTGACAGATTTTAATTTGTTGCACTTGATATTTTCCCAAGAAAATATGTTTTCTCAATTTCATCAGGGTATTTGGGAAATACTGAAGGAGAAAACAATTTGAATGCTAAGAAAATGATCAAATTATATTAAAATATCATTTAACTATCAAGGACCATCTATGTAAGCCCAGATTCCAGGAAGAAGCTCCCTGTCCCATGCCCTTTACTTCCTGTACAGGTGTTGAGCTTCTCTCCGACCTCATTACACAAAAAAAAAAAAAAAAAAAAAAAAAAAAAGGAAAAGGAAGAGAGAAAACTAAGCAAAGCCTGTGACCAGATCAGAGTGTCTCAGGTAGGAGGAACACGAGTGGCAGAACAGGCGTGCTCCACGGGTGCCGGGAGAGCAGAGCACGACTCAATGCTGAGGGTGGAGAGCGGGGGGGCTCGGGAAGGCCCCCGGCCTGGCCAGCAAAGCACCCAGGCTGGGCGGACACTCCGCTCTGGGCTCCTCAGGGCGGTGAGAAGAGGATGAAGGTCACACATGGGGACGCTTGGGAACACTGCCCAGCCGCACCCGCCCCTAGTTAAATCCTAGCCGGACTTGTCTCCAATGTTGTGGACAGCGAGCAGAGGACAGCTCTGCCACCGGGCAGGAGGGGCCCCGTCCTACGACGAAGACTGGACAGCAGGGTCAATGCTCGTCCCAAGGCATGGGTCGGGGCCGTGTCCTGGACAGCACCGGGAGGTCTGGGGTGCTGCGGCGTCCAGCTGTGTGGCTGCCTGTCTGTCGGGCGTGCTTGCTACACCAGGGGAGAAGGGGCAGGGAGCTGCCCAGGACAGCTGATCACGCGACAGCCTGGGCACCCAAGTGGTGACTGGGACCCGGACGTAGCCTGCAGGCAGAAAGGCGGCCGCAGCACGGCCAGGCTACCCTGTGTGGAAGGGAAGCTGT
Source organism: Arctocebus calabarensis (assembly GCA_963573935.1). Classification (NCBI taxonomy): domain Eukaryota; kingdom Metazoa; phylum Chordata; class Mammalia; order Primates; family Lorisidae; genus Arctocebus; species Arctocebus calabarensis. The sequence goes on from CAUYON010036138.1 coordinate 8,757, forward strand.
CCATGGGCAATGGAAATCCGGTTGCAGCCCACTGTCCTCCCTCCGCCTTTCCAGCCTAGCTGCCTCCCGCCCCCGGGCGTCTGTTTATACAGCCGCGATTCCTTCTTTCTGGTGAGAGCCTCTGTCCTTTATTCTCCACCTGGCAGGCTCCACCCTCCCTTACCTGGCCGCTCTGCCCCAGGGTGGGAACCTGGGAACCAGCCTGCCATCCTGCCTGAAGAGCTCTCTGTTCAGCCTGCAGGATGGCTTTCACTCCACACACAATGCGGCTTCTTTTACAAAGCGGAAGACCTGACGGTTCACCCCCCACCTCCCCAGTAATCAGCGGGGTCTGGGCTGCAGCTCTCGCTGTGGGTGGGACGGAGCATTAGCTTTCCTCCAGGTCTTCACTGCTGCCTGTTACATTTAGGCTCTACAGCCCTAAGGTACACTGTAATTCTGAATCTGTTCATATCCTAATTACATGTCTGTCCCATTACAGCCACTCGCCACATAACGTTTCCATCAACGACGGACTGCGCGTGTGATGGTGGTCGGAGCGACGGGCTGCGTGCCACCTGCCAGGCCTGAGGCAGGCTGTGCCATCAGGTGTGTAAGGACACTCTGATGTTCGTACCATCACCCAATCACCTAACACTGCGTTTCTCAGACTATATTCCCGCTGATAAAGCAGCACACGGCTGTATTTATTTGCACGTCTTTCTCCTGTTAAACTTGGGAATAAGGTTTGTGCCTCGTTCCAGGCACACCCTGGCTCAGAGGCAGATCTGAATAGCATTTGAATGGAGGAGGGAGACTCTTGGCAGGGAGTGCCATGTCCTGCATCTCCCAACACTCCGTCACCTTCATGCACCTGTGGAATTAGCAATAGACATACATGTGTAGAGACTGCGTTGTGCCCGAGCATCTTTTGACAACTACTCAGCATAGATCAGCTGGCACCTCTGGGTGAAGGCAGGAAGGAGAAGGGAAGACAGCGAGAGAAACTCACCGTGGAGTGGATACCACGAGTATCCATTTGTAACACCATTAGGAAAATTCATTTTGTTTTTACACTGATCTCCTTTCTTCATGTTGCTATTTCTGGACGCATAGGTGTGTGCGAGATATTGAAAAACATCATCGTCGGGAGTCAGGCTTCGGGAGAATAACGCCCCCGTGGCTGTATTGGAAAAACAAGCCAAGACCTTTCAACTGACTGCAGAGTCAGAGAAACACAAGCAGCACATTAGCAAACACGCAACTGCGTGGCACACGAACCTGGCTGCCCTGAGATGCTCTGCCCACTTCCACACAACCACGTGGCACACGAACGTGGGCCCCTGAGACGCTCTGCCCACTTTCACATGACCACGGCCACACGAACGTAGCCACCCTGAGACGCTCCGCCCACTTCCACACGACCGCGGCCACATGAACGCGGACACCCTGAAACGCTCTGCCCACTTCCACCAACGCTTCCTCCTCAGACAAGATGTCACAGAACAAGTCAGATGCGGTCGAACATGCTTTATCCAACATGCTTGGGACCAGAAATGCTTCAGACTTGGGATTTTCTTCCCTCAGATTTTGGAATATTTGCATTATACTTACCGAATGGTCCAACTAGCATTTCCTTTGAGTGTAATGTCAATGCTCAAAACATTTTGGATTTTGAAGCATTTCAAATTTAGATTTTCAGCTTAGGCATGTTCAGCCTGTATATATTCAAACTCCTCCTAAATCAGCTTAAAAATTAAATATCTTCAAAGTCACTCTTGCTAATTTCTGGAGGTTGGTAAACTTTCCTTAGGTATTGAAGGGATTAAATAAAGCCACTGTAATATTTTAAGCCCTTGGTACTTAAATCCCACAGAGTTTAGGAAATCAGCAATTATTGTCCTATAATTAGTAAAGAAAGGTAAGTTGTTCCAGTTCTATTATCTTTTGGCCATGTTGCCTCTTGTGAGATAACTTAAATCTGATTTTACTGTTTGACTGATTCAAGTCCAGGTGCGGACTAAGCTCAGGGCACTGCCCGTCTGGCTGCTTAAGAATCACAGGTAGGCTTGGTCAGGGCTGGGAACACGACGCTCTTTCTACCCCTGCCAGAGAAGTGATGTGGGGACGAGTTTATTCCCACTCAGGGCAGAGAGTCTGCAGCTGCACTGACTTAGCTGGAGCTAGGCCTACACTTGCTTACCTTGAACTCCATTATCAAACGGGTAACTGGCCACAAGCGCACCACCGTGCAGGTTTGCAGAGAGGACAAATGTCTCCGTTTTCAGCCACTTCATGACTGCCAGCGTTTCTGGCTGCCTTGAGACATTATTAAATTCAAAAGCATCGGGGAAGTTTCTATTCAGGTCGTAGTTGTTATAATTTTCCCTTTAAAAGAGAGAAATTGTTAGGCGAGTGGGACGGCTGGCTTCCAGTTCAGAACTTGGGTACTGTGAGCAACCAAAGAGCAAATTGAATATGGGTGATGTTGACAAAGCAAGAAGATTTTTGTTCGGAAGAGTGCCCAGTGCCATACTGTGGTAGGGGAGGCAAGCACAAGCCAAATCTCCATGGTCTCTTTGGGCGGAAGACAGGTCGGGCTGTTGGCTTCTCTTACGCAGACACCAAGACAAACAAAGGCACCTGGGGCGAGAATACACTGACGGAGTATTTGGAGAATCCCAAGAAGTACATCCCTGGAAGAAAAATGAACTTCGCCGGCATTATGAAGACAGGGAGAAAGGGCAGACTTGATAGCGTATTTCAAAAGAGCTACTAATGAGTCATAGTTGGCCACTGCTTTGTTTATTACAAAAGAGAAATATCTCATGGCTTTTTTAAATGTGCACCATTATTTGATTGGTTTCATTTACCAGAATTCAGATCATGAATGAGAGACAGAATATTTTTGTTGGACAGTCCTGATTTAAGGAAGACTGGCTTGTGGTTAAATGAATAGGATAGGTTTTTTTGGATTTTTTTTTTTTGTTGTTGGCAGTTTTTGCCAGGGTGGGGTTTGAACCTGCCACCTCTGGCATATGGGGCCGGCACCCTACTCCTTTGAGCCACAGGCCCTGCCCCCAGTTTTTTTATTTTGATAGTGATTCCCAGTTTAGTAGATGCTATCACTGTCTTCCCGTTCTAAAGATGTATTTAGATTTAATTAGTGATGTTCACTTTTTCACAAAGGTAGTAAATTGCCATCCCCAAACCTGTTGAAGATTTGTTTTATATTAAGGTTTAAGGTTTATACAACTGATTAAATGAATATATTTAAATACTGGGGGAATCCCTCACTGTCTCAGAACCAAACAAGACTCACTGGCATTTTAGTTGCTGTTCATTAGCCTGTTGCTGGAGAGAAAGTAGCAAAGTTTCCTTTGTATTTTTAATTTTTCTTATGCCAATCTAATTTCCCTGGGTCTACTAAAATGCTGCCTTTTATTTATTGAAAGGCATTTTACTGTGGTTTATGTGTAATGTCAAGTAAAGAATATTTAACACTTCTATTAAAAAAATAAAAGAGAGAAATTTTTAGGGATTGGTGAAGGTATGTGAGGAGGAAATTCTTGCACCGTGTAGCCTTTGGTTTGGGCGCCAGATGTGTTTCCAAATGTGACTACAGTACGGAGGACAGTTTCCGTGGTGACTCTGTGAGCCTGTGCCCTCTGTCCCCTCCTATGTGACTTGCTCTCCACAGTGACACATTAGCTATTCATTGGGATACGATCACAGGCTTGGTGAGTGCTTGCATCTTGGGGCTTTGCTCTTAGAACACTCCCTTTTGGAACCCAGAAACCCAGTGGGAGCCACATGGGGCATCCACATGAAGGAACGAGGAGCCCAGGGCCAGCCAGAGCTGAGACTCCAGACCCCAGGCCCCGGGCTCTGTGTCTCAGACAGAGCTGAGGCCCCGGCCTGCGGCAGGGGGTTTAGCTGCCCTGTTCTGCCCTGCCCAAATTCCTGACTTCATACAATGTATTTCTGGGAAGCAGAATAGCTGTTTACATATGCTAGAAAAACTTAACATTGGAGGGAATCATGTGGTTAGATTTTACTTATTTATTTTTGGTAAAGCAAACAAATTTATAAATCACACAAATTACAAATGTATATTAGACATTTCAGAAACTCCAAACCTTCCAAGGCATCTTGAAATAACATGCACTGTTTAAATCAGAATGACTTCAAGGGACTTCAAGACTTGTTCTTCTTTGTGGTTGGACAACTGGCTTAATAAATCAACCAGTGATCACTGAGGGCCTGGGCACTGTGCCAGCACTGGGGCTCTAACACGATGAATGCCATGGGCAGGATTACTGCCTCAGGGAGCTTGCAGCATAGTGGGGAGGGAGACATTTAATGAGAAATCAGACATTAAAGACGGCACCAGGTGGCCTGCGAGCTTTCCAGGGACTTACTGCACGATGGGCTGGTAAGGGGTCCTTGAGACACTACGTAAGCCGGGTGAAGGGAACGGTCTGTGCACCTGGTAGAGCAGAGGGGTTGCAGCAGGGCAGGGAGGGTGAGTGGCAAGCAGAGGCGAGGGCGGAGAGGAGAGGAGGGTACAGGAGCACAGCAGCCTTATTCAGGATTTTACATCAGCACCACGACAGAGGCTCTGAGGTCTACACTATTACGTAGCTCCTCTCACCAGGGTCGAGAAGGGCCTACGGTGGGCTTTGGGTTCTTTTGTTTTTGTTTTATTTGTTTGTTTATTTATTGTCACCTTTGTGACCCTGGGTAGAGTGCTGTGACCTCACAGCTCACAGCAACCTCAAACTCTTGAGCTTAAGCAATTCTCTCGCCTCAGCCTCCTGAGTAGCTGAACTACAGGCACCCTCCACAACACTTGGCTATTTTTTAGAGACAGAGTCAACTCTGGCTCAGGTTGGTTTCAAACTCATGAACTCAGGCAATCCACCTCCCTTGGCCTCCCAAGTGCTGGGATTACAGGCATGAGCCACTGTGCCTGGCCTGTTTTATTTATTCTTTTAGCAGCAGAGTCTAACTCTGTTGCTCAGGCTGGAGTGCAGTGGCAGGATCATAGCTCACTGCAGCCTTAAACTCATGGGCTTGATCCTCCTCCTTCAGCCTCTCAAGTGGCAGGGTGTGTGTCCCCACACCTGGCTAAATTTTTTTTTGTAGAGACAGGGTCTCACTATTGCTCAGGCTGGTCTCCAACTCCTGAGCTCAAGCAATCCACCCACCTCGGCCTCGCAGAGTGCAGGGAGCCGCCCGGCCATTACACTGTGCTGCTATTTAAATGAGTCATCTCCTTGCTAGTTTCTTTCAGGTTAAGTGTTTTGTGAAACAAACTGAATGAGCTATTGTCTGCAACCTTAAGCAAAAACATGATGGTTTCCCAAGAAAGAGTTCATTGATCACTCAAGTGCTTTGTTTTTCAATTCCATTCTCTTTTCTACACATTGACCTTAGACAGAGTTTTATTACAAAACCAGGAGTAGAGCTGCCAAAAGAATAAAACTGTACCACACCTGGTCTTGCTCTGTCGCCCAGGTTGGAGTTGTTTTGTCTTTAAATAAAGATAGATGGACCCATCTTTACCTTCCATTACTGTAATAACAGTCGGGCTTTTCGACAGCTTCAAATCCATCTGGGTTCATGGAAGGCATGATGTGTATCCGGGTACTATTGATCAGACTGGTGACCTCAGGGTCTTTCCCGTCGCTGGTCACGAGATGGTTGATCAGATGCAGCAGCAGCTCCCGCCCAACAGTCTGCAAGTGTCAAAGAGAAAAGGGGAGTGGTCAGGGCACAGGTAGCAAGGAGCACAGAGGGACAGCACAAATTCCCCCAGGGGCCTCTACAACTAGTGTTAAGGGCACTGTTTCTGAATCACAGGGGCAATCATGGAAATGTAGCTGAATTTTATGTTAGTAAAAGTTTAAGTGCCCATTTGTAAATACTCCACTATTTGAAGACTGAATTAAAGTAAAAGTTCTTATGTTTTTCACTTGTTTGCCTTCCAAAATACTTCCTAGAATGGTAGAAAAGGAGATGGAATCCCAGAGAGGGCATGAAGAATGTCTGTGGATATTAACAGGGTGTGTCCTGGTGGATAAAAGATGGAGAATCCTCTACTGTACATTTTAGTAAAGAAAACATCCAAGTTTGTAATAAGCATAATTTAAATAGGTTTCTGACTTCTGTGTTCTATTTCCAAATTCCCTTATTTCTAAATTCTCCTATTGCACATTTTTTGCAATTTTTGCCATATTTGTATATTTCTGATTTCAACATTTTCATGTTTTAAAACTTTAGTCATCTGCCCATCATTTTGCAATTTGTATTAGCTATATGATATTTTTACTTATTTATTTTTATTTGTTTATTTATTTATTTATTGTCTATTTGCTTTGGTTGTTGTCTCCTTAGCTGTACAGAAGCTTTTGAGTTTAATTAAGTCCTATTTGTTTATTTTTGTTGTTGCAATTGCCATGGCAGTCTTCTTCATGAAGTCTTTCCCCAGGCCAGTATCTTCCTGTGTTTTTCCTATGCTTTCTTTCAGGATTTTTATTGTGTCATGCCTTAAATTTAAGTCCTTTATCCATCTTGAATCAATTTTTTTGAGTGGAAAAAGGTGAGGGTCCAAGTTTCAGTCTTTTACATGTGGATATCCAGATCTCCCAGCACCATTTATTGAATAGGGAGTCTTTCCCCCAAGGTATGTTCTTGATTGGTTTATCAAAGATCAGGTGGTGGTAAGATGTTAGTTTCATTTCCTGGTTTTCTATTTGATTCCAAATGTCTATGTCTCTATTTTTGTGCCAGTAACATGCTGTCTTGACCACTATGGTTTTGTAGTACAGCCTAAAATCTGGTATGGTGATGCCCCCAGTCTTGTTTTTATTACTAAGAACTGCCTTAGCTATACGGGTTTTTTCTGGTTCCATATAAAACGCAGAATCATTTTTTCCAAATCTTGAAAGTACGATATTGGTATCTTAATAGGGATAGCATTAAATAGGTAGATTGCTTTGGGAAGTATAGACATTTTAACAATGTTGATTCTTCCCAGCCATGAGCATGGTATCCCATTTGTTACTATCCTCTGCTGTTTCCTTCATCTCTTAAAAGGCTTGTTCATGTTGAACTTAAGGAACAAGTTAGTCACAGTTCATTACTCTGCACTGAGATAGGATTTTTGTTGTTATTTAGTTTAGCCTTTTTTTTTTTGAGACAGAGCCTCAAGCCATCACCCTGGATAGAGTGCCGTTGCATCACAGCTCACAGCAACCTCCAATTCCTGGGCTCAAGAGAGTCTCCTGCCTCTGCTTCTCAAGTAGCTGGGACTACAGGCGCCCGCCACAACGCCCGGCCATTTTTTCATTGCAGTCATCATTGTTTTTTGGCAGGCCTGGGCTGAATTCGAACCCGCCAGCTCAGGTGTACGTGGCTGATGCCTTAGCCTGTTGAGCCACAGGTGCCGAGCCTAGTTTTGTTTTTTTATCAACAGCTTTGTCCTGGGCTGATTAGGATCAGAGTTCTGACTTACTGCTTTGACCTTACACCTGCACAATCTTATAATTTTGATGTCATATGTATGCAGAAGTAAGAAGCTCATTATTATATTTATTTTTAGAACACATGCCTACAATCATCAGGTTTGTGATGGGCACAGTGAATCATTGGCTACTGATAGTTTTATTTTTTAATAAACAATAATTTACCATGACTAAATGAGCTTAGGATGTTTTTATTTTTATGGTTAAAAACACAGAAAAAAAACAACAACAACACAAATAAGCTTTATAACTTACTCAAGCATCATTTAAAATATAATTTCACGAGGAGTTGTAAATTGTGAAATACTTCATTATTTATACTTTTGGGAGAAATTTTGTCTCTTTTTTTTTTTACAGTTTTTGGCTGGGGCTGGGTTTGAACTCACCACTTCCGGCATATGGGGCTGGCGCCCTACCCCTTTAAGCCACAGGGGCCACCCAAAAATTTTGTCTCTTAATAGCAATTTAATTTAGTGAGAGCATAGAAATTATAGGGAATGTATTAATATTTGGTAGAATTAAAATGTATTAATCAAATCTTAGCCTTAAACAAAACTGTAATATAATGATATTATTACGGACATATGGAATGATAAAAATAACAATAATTAAAATTTGCATCCAGAGGTTTTGCTCATAGTATAGTCTTTACCTGAAATTTATCCTGCTTCTGTAACCTGGTCTTCCACACCTGCTGCAAACCCAGCTTTCTCAGGCCTCTCCTGATTCTTCCCACTTCATGTAATTTCCTCCTTTGTTATTTTTTACTTTAAAAATACTTTCATTAATTCTTTATTAGCTACAAATACTTTTCAGTTTTAAGGAACAGGGACTGTGAGGGTGGATTAAAAAGATGGAGTTTTATTTTTTGCACATGATGTGAAGCCGGGAGGAAGACATTATGTCAGCAGCTCAGTGCTGTCAGGACCAGGGTCACTGACTCTTGTTCTTCCCCATTGGACTGCACGATGACTGCCCCAGCTCCAGGCTGCATGTCACATCAACATTCAGGGCAGGACAAAGGGACAGGGGCAGGGACAGGGGTTAGTCATATCTCTTCTTATATCACAAAAGAAAAAACTTTCAAATAGGTGTATCTCCTGTCTACAGAAGTCGCTCCACTAGTATAATACTTCCTGAAGTAAATTACAGTTGTATGAGAACTATGTACTTTAAACAAAGACTTTAAACATAGCAAAACATATATTTGGGAGATTAATTTCACAATAAAAATTTATGAATGGTATTTTAGAATTATTTATACTTTGGGGGAAATTCATTAATTCTGATGTTTAAGAAAACAGTACAAGAAAAGTAGGGGGGAGATTGAATTTATTTTCATCAATCATACAATTTTCTATTTTTAAACAACTGTTATGAAATGATGCATACTTAGTCCTTTTCAAATTTCCAACAAGAGTCTCTTCCAATTTTTTTATTTTCCAATCAAAATCTTTTTTTTTTTTTTTTTTTTTGAGGCAGAGCCTCAAGCTGTCACCTGGATAGAGTACTGTGGCATCACAGCTCATAGTAACCTCCAATTCCTGGGCTCAAGCGAGGCTCCTGCCTCTGCCTCCCAAGTAGCTGGGACTACAGGCGCCCGCCACAACACCCGGCCATTTTTTGGTTGCAGCCATCATTATTGTTTGGCGGGCCTGGGCTGGATTCGAACCCGCCAACGCAGATGTATGTGGCTGGCGCCTTAGCCCGTTGAGCCACAGGCGCCGAGCCTCCAATCAAAATCTTGATGTTAATTATTTACATGTGTTTCAGTTTCAAAATGATCATTGTTTTATGTTACATGAGGACCTGGGAAAGCATTACTATTACACCTCGATGGAAAGGGCCTTGTCAGATATAACCATTTTCTAAATCTATTATTGGCTTTTGCCTTCTTTGGTTTTCCTTAGCATTTTCCCTCTTTTCAACAGTGAAGACAGGTAGATTTGCACCAGAGACGATCTGGGCCTTAGTAACAAGTGCCCCTCGGAGGGATGCTTGGAAACAACTGGAACACCAGTACCCAAGGCTGGCCTAAATTTAAGCAGCACAAGTAGAGGTGGCCCCTAAGTGTGTCCTGTTGGTAGCCCCCTGGCTTCTCAGGTGCTGGAAGAACCAAAAGAGTTTTAAGGATTCCTGAGGATGCAGGTTTATTTCATAGAGTGTTGATATTCCCTTGTGGTTCTGGGCCAGCTAATCTCTAGATCTGACTCATGTTCCCAAGACTAGTGATAGTCCAGACATAGCAAATTTTGGCTAATGGCAAAAGATTTCTTCAGATTTATCTGACTCTGAGTACAATGAACAGAGTACATGCTACTCTTGAACTTAATAGTTAGTCTAAGTGTCGGCTATATTATTTCTTTTTACCTAATAACTAATAACTCTTAATGTAAATATTTGATTAATGCTAAGAAAAGGTAAGAGAATAAGGGAAGGTTTTAAAAGTTGAAATTACAGGAGGCCATCTGGAACTAGGAAAAACATTAAAATTATAAATGAAATCTAGAAATACAGTTTAATCCCTAAAATGTGTTAAGGTTTTAGAAAAGTGTTAGCAGTAATTTGTTATGTTTGGAAGTGCTTTCAAGTGTGTGGATGAAAGACACCTTGGTAAATATATAGTACCAGTCCTTCCCTTAATAATAGTAATTTGGCACTTTTATATGAGGACTTCAATACATTAGATACATTAGACATCCCAACAGGTAGCCTCTTTCCGAACGATCAAATGGATAGGAACTGACTCATAAAATTTCAGAGAATAAGTCACCAACATAATTGGAATTTAATCTGTGACTTATTCCCAGCCCAAGTAGTTACCTATGTTTATACACCTATAAGGTGTATAATTAATTTATTAATTAATCAACACTTACTGATTAATACTATTCAATAAGGTGAATAAAACCTAATTTCTGCCTTCAAAAAACTCATAGCCATTCCACAGTCACTTAATCATCCTGTAGATGACCACATGGTTAATTCTGGAAGGGATAGGCTTTTGGGTTTTATGCTGGCTCCAGCGTGAGAATTTGTTATGAAATAGATATGATAAATATATTTTAGACCTAGACTTGCTTAGGTCTTATATTCCTCGTGTCTATCACACACTAAGAATACAAGTGTGTACAATTTTAGAGAAGTGATACAAAAGAAAAGAATACAAATGTGTGTGGATATTTTGGTGGGACTATGACTATTTTGATGTGAAAGAATGAGTAGAGGGTGGCATCTGCGGCTCAAAGTAGGGCGCCGGTCCCATATACTAAAGGTGGCAGGTTCAAACCCAGCCCCGGCCAAAAACTGCAAAAAAAAAAAAAGAGAGAGAAAAGAATGAGTAGAAATGCTCTTTCTGAAGTTCTCGCATATTGAATTTTTAACAAATAAAGTGTGCTATCGTCTTTCTTTTGAAATATCTTTTCTTCTTTTAATTGAAATAATAAATGTTCCTCTGCTCTTAAGCCAGTTGGTTTTAAGATAATTTGTTCATGTCACTTGGTATGCTTCCAGAATAGGTTTCTCTCCTAAATTTATTTTATGTTTATTTCTTTTTCATTATTTAAAACAATTTCAAAATATTAAGAGTTACAAATGATTTTGGTTACGTGGATCACTTTTGTATGCTTGAGTTACAATAGTGTTCATTGTACCTGTAAAATAGCTTTTTGCTCATCCCGTCCTTCCCCTCCCCTCTGCTGGATTTACACAAAGGTTTACTCTGGTCTCTGCACAAGTGTGCTCATTGGTTAGTTCCCACTTAATAGCAAGCACATGTGTTTGTATTTTGTTCTTTAGGTAATTCATGTAGGAGAATGTTCTCCAGTTCCATCCAAATTTTTGCAAAAGTCATTAATTTATCCTTTTTAATGGCTGAGTAGTATTCCATGGTATACACGTGCCACAGTTTGTTAATCCATTTATGAACTGATGGGCATTTGGGTTGATTCCATATCTTTGCAGTTGTGAATTGTGCTACAATAAACATTTGAGTGCAGGTGTCTTTTTGATAAAATGACTTCTTTTCCTTTGGGTAGATACCCAGTAGTGTGATTGCTGGGTAGAATAGTAGGTCTACTTTTAGTTTTTTGAGGAATCCCCATACTGTTTTTCAGAGAGGTTGTACTAATTTCCAGTCCCACTGACAATGTATGAGCATTCTTTTCTCTCTGCATTCATGTCAGCATGTATGTTTTTGGATTTTTTAAAAATAAAAGCTATTCTAATAGGGATAAGGTGATACCTCATTTTGATTTTAATTTGCATTTCCCTGATAATTAGTGACATGATGCATTTTTTATAGGTTTATTGGACATTTGTCTATCTTTTTTTGAAAATCTTCCATTCATGTCCTTTACCCAAAGTGATTTACAGATTCAATGTAGTCCCCATCAAAATACTAATAGCATATTTCACAGGTATAGAAAAAAATCATTCTGTCCTTTGTTTTGAACCAGAAAAAAGAGCCTGCCTGAATAGCCAAAGCAATCATAAGCAAAAAGAACAAATCTGGAGGCATCACATTACCAGAGTGCAACTATACTGCAAAGTGATAATAACCAAAATAGCGTGGTACTGCCACAAAAATAGAGACCTGGACCAATGGAACAGAACAGAGAACCCAGATATAAAATCATCCACATACAGCCAACTGAGATCTTTGAAAAAGCAGACAATATACATTGAGGAAAAGAAGCCCTTTGGTTTATTTTTGACATTGAAGACCAAAAGTTCTTATGCAATGCCTTCTCTATTTTCTGTGAGATAGGTAATATAGTGATTGCCTGTCAACTTCCTTGTCTTCCAGATGCAGATTCCTAAATTTTAGAACAGAAGAGATTTAGAAATTGATAATTGTCAACTTTTCTTATTCTCTTAGACCTTCATTTATTCCTAGGGATGCATTATGTCTCTTCTGTTCCCATCCACACCAGGCATAAAATTACTAAAAGAATGAGTGTGTTGTGCAGTGCCTGTGGCTCAAAGGAGTAAGGCACCAGCCCCATATGCCAGAGGTAGCGGGTTCAAACCCAGCCCCGGCCAAAAACCGCAAAAAAAAAAAAAAAAAAAAATGAGTGTGACAGCAACCACAGTAATAGTGACGCAGTACTGCTTTTTGCTGCTCAATTGTTCATATCATATGTTGATACTATACTATATCCATAGCCCAGTTAAAATGATTTTTATTTTTTTGAGACAGAGTCTCATTTTTTCACCCTCGGTAGAGTGCTGTGGTGTCATAGCTCACAGCAACCTCAAATTCTTGGACTTAGTGATCCTCTTGCCTCAGCCTCCCAAGTAGCTGGGACTATAGGCACCCACTACAACGCATGGCTATTTTTAGAGACTAGGTCTTGCTCTGGCCCAGGCTGGTGTCCAACCTGTGATCTCAGGCAATTCACCCACTTTGGCCTCACAAGTGCTAGGATTACAAGTGTGAGCCACTGCATCCGGCATTAAAATTATTTTTAAAAGTAATTTTGTCTTTACCACTGTTTTCTGTTAGCAGGGATAATTAAGAGGTGACTGTATGGTTATACATGTGTCTGGAATGTAATTTGGACTTTTATTTGAATGTGGATGTATCATGCTGGGAATTAAAAATACTAATTCAGATGGAATAATGACGGTTTACTATGAAGTTTAGGCTCATAAAATATAGAAGCTTCCATTTTCCAGGTCATAGGATTTTACCCATCTCCCCCTTGTTCTCTACCTCATGTTGGGGATGACCAGAATCTTCACCTGGGCTGAAGAAGCATCAGCCTAAGCCGAGATGATTTTCTTCACCCCCAGCTAGCTGACTTGCAGTAAGTTTTCTCCTTCCATCTTTGCTGGGAAAGTATTAAAATTTTTACTCTACATAGAACAGAGTAAATATTTTCTTCAGTTTTGCTAGGTTGTCAGGAGACTGTTGAGGAAGTAAGCAGGAAGATAATACCATAAGTACTTGGAAAGGAAAAATTTGTATTGCTACGAATAATATAGATAGTTAACATTTGTGGAATTTAGGCTTGGCACCTGTGGCTCAAGCCACTAAGGCACCAGCCACATACACCTGAGCTGGCGGGTTCGAATCCAGCCTGGGCCCACCAAACAACAATGATGGCTGCAACCAAAAAATGGCGGGGCATTGTGGCGGGCGCCTATAGTCCCAGCTACTTGGGAGGCAAAGGCAGGAGGCTCGCTTGAGCCCAAGAGTTTGAGGTTGTTGTGAGCTGTGATGCCACAGCTTGAAGCTCTGTCTCAAAAAACAAAACAAAACAAACAAAAAAAAATTTATGCAGCATATTGCATATTCCTTAATTAACTAAAAATTTATACTATACTTGTATATGTGAGTGACAACTTGAGAATTATACAACTACATTTCTTTTCCTCATTATTAAATTTCTTCCAATGAAATTATCTAGTCAATCAATAAATCTTTCTCGGCAGGGGCAGTGGCTTACATCTGTAATCCTGGCACTCTGGGAGGCAGAGGCAGGTGGATTGCTTGAGCTCTATTAAAAATAGAAAAAAAAAAAAAACCTAGCTGGGTGTGGTGGCACATGCCTATAGTCTCATCTACTTGGGAGACTGAGGCAAGAAGATCACTTGTGCCGAAGAGTTGGAGGTTGTGGTGAGCCATGAGGATGCCACGGCACTCTACCCAGGGTACAGAGTGAGATTCCATCTCAAAAACAAAGAAACAAACAAAACAGAACAAAACAAAAACAAAAAGCCCCAGAAATATTTCTTTACACTGTGCCTTTCTAGACACGGCTGACTTATCCCATTAGAAGGCAATTTCTTTTGTTTTCACAAAGCAAACTGAGTTCTTCCCCTGAAATTTGCTCTTCACAGTGTGTACCTTCTGAGTGTAGAAAGGAGAACGATCCTTGTTTATCTCCTGAGTTCTCAGCCCCTGAAATCTTTGCTGTGATCACGTGAAGCTTGCCCGGGTGAAGGGCCTCACGTGACTTTGTGTTTTTTGTTTGTTTATAAAGAATCTCCATGGGTGTAAAAAACTAGAGCCCTTGCCTAATATAGCCTTGCAGCCTACCTTAAATTCTTTGAGCATTTGCTTTATCCAGGCATTGTTCCTCTGTTTAGGAGGGAAGACAGGCAAACATTTTTACATGGTGTCCAACAACTTCATGTTATATAATCTGTATTAAATAATAAAGGTAATTTTTGACAGCTTTAAAAATTATCATCAATCATTCAAGGATAAATGAATATTTTTCTATAAATAGCTATTGACTAGATAATGCAGCTGAAAAATGGGTATGGCCTAGTGATGTTTCAGAAGCCATTGTGTTGCCATAACACAACATATTATCTTTTCCATGTTTAGATACACAAACACCATTGGAAACACTATTTTAAATATCTATTGACTGTCTCCTAGGTGTCGTAACTGTCTCTTCTGAAGATTTTAAGTATTTCTATGATTTTTTTTCATTTGCTTTACCTCTTTGCATTGGTCCTTATTTTGATTTATGTGTCTTCATTTGTTGAATATTGATAATATAATAGAATACTTGAGACCTAATTCAACTGTCTTTTTAGATCTTTAAAAAAATCTCAGTCCAACTAGAGTAAGGAAATGTAAGTAAGTCTTGTTGGTCAAAGATAAAAATTGCTTGTAGGGAACTGTTCTGGGCTCACTTTGTGTTGTGTTCATTTCAGTTCCTCTATTAAAGAGGGATAATTGGGAGGTGTCTGTGGCTCAAAGGAGTAGGGCGCCAGCCCCATATACCAGAGATGGCGGGTTCAAACACAGCCCCGGCCAAAAACTGCAAAAAAAAAAAAAAAAAGATAGGGATAATTGTAATGAAAGGTGGACACCTCGAAGTTACCTTTTGTCATACCTTTTGAGATGTTGCAGTGGTTCCCAAGAATATGTGAAGGCTCTTTCTCCCCCCGTGGATAAAGTTTAATTATAGTCATGTGCCACATAATGACTTTTTGGTCAAAAATGAACCACAAATGTGATGATGTTCCCTAGGATTAAAATGGAGCTGAAAAATTGCTATCACCTAGAGATGTTGTTCTAGCCATTGTATTTCTATAGCACAACATATTATCTTTTCTATGTTTAGATACACAAACACCATTGTGTTACAAGTGCCCACAGGATTCAGTACAGTAACAAGCTATACAGGTTTATAGCCTTGGAGCAATAGGCTGTACAGTACATAGCAGAATATACCATCTAGGTTTGAGTAAGTGCTCTCTATGATGTTTGTACAATGATGACATCGCTTAACCACACATTTTTCAGAGTATGTCCCTCTTGTTAAGCGGTGCGTGACTATACTTGCAATCTGAATATCTAATGCTTACTTGCAGAAGAACTTCACTCTGATGAAACTGATATCTTAGGAATATAACTTCTAAAACAGTAATGTGATAGTGTGAACACAAAATTGCACAACATCTGTACACCCTAAACAGTCATGCTATTTCTCTTTGTGGATGCCGGATAGATAACAACTTGGAGAATTACCCACCCATAGTTGCTTCAAGAAGATATAATTTTGTTTAGGCCAGGCGCAGTGGCTAACGCCTGTAATGCTAGCACTCTGGGAGGGCGAGGCAGGTGGATTGCCTGAGCTCATGGGTTCGAAACCAGCCTGAGCCCTAGCCAGACCTTGTCTCTAAAATACTACCTGAGTGTTGTGACAGGTGCCTATAGTCCAGGTATTTGGGAGGCTGAGGCAAGAGAATCGCTTAACTCCATCCAGGAGTTCGAGGTTGCTGTGAACTGTTAACACCAGGGCACTCTACTGAGGGCAACAAAGTGAGACTCTGTCTCAAAAAACTAAAAACAAACCAAAAAAGATACAGTTTTATTTATAATAATAATAGTTTTGTTTGTGATTATTACTATCTTAATTCTGACGAGAGAATGGAGCTATCTATAGAGTTGCTGAGATAGTGCAGGTACCATCTTGTATGGTCATATGATAAATGAGCCTGTCTGTTTTAAGCCATGTATAAAAAGGTACAGCACATTAGGGGGTTATTACTAATCAAAGTCTGTTTCTTAGATCTCAGGTCTAAAAACTTAGTGAAAAACTTCCCCCAAGATTCTATATTTCAGTTTCTTTGCCTATGAAATGGGCATGATAGCTATGCTTACTTCAGGGAGTTTACTATGAGAATAAGTGAATTAGTGGATATAAAGTACTTAGGGACGTGGCCTGCACATAGCAAGTGCTCTGTGTTCTCTATTATTTCTGTTATTGTAACTACATACTGTATCAGGGATCAGGGATACTGATTTACACTGCTTCTTCACTTTGCTGAGAGACTATTCCTTTCTAGGGAAAAGAATATTTCTAATATTCACTCCATCCAGCATCATGTGACCCGTGATTCTAGGTAAATAAATACCAAATATCTTCATGAGAATTAAATGACAGAAAAGTGAACTGGATGACCTTAGAGATATTTCAAACTAGTGTAACAAGGACAAATGAGCTTTGTGTTTATTACTGTGACCTTTCCAGGGGCTCCCTGTCAAGTCATTCTCTCTTCCTTCAGTGGTGCTAGTGCTGACGATTGACCTCTCTCTCTTGCTTTCTTTCTCTCTTTTTCTTGTTTTCTGTCTCTTTCTCACCCACCCCCCTTTCTCCCTCCCTCCTCAGACCACCTCACCTCCTTTTCATCTTCAGGAAGATGAAGGAGGGTTTCATCTTCCTCAAGAGACTTACCATGCTCTAAGGTAGTTTGGGATACTTCTTGGCTTTGGCCTTAAATTTTAGAATATCACTTTGAGGCCTCTAGTCATTTGAGGAATGACCACACATTGTTATACATTATTTCCAAATCTTTAATCTGTATAGAAAACAAAACAAAAAAAAATTGTGAGTTCTTTCCTCACAATTGACTTTATGAAGAGGGAAATAAAATTCCTTAAATCATACTCTTCACCCACTCCCATTTTCTCATTATTGAAGATGAATCTCCTTTTTTATGTTCTTGAAATAGGAGCTTTAATGTTTGTTCATATGAAAGAAAGGTTTAGCCCTCTAGTTATAATACTAGAATTTCTTTTAACCTCTTAACCTTGTAACCTTTTTCTTAATTAATTGTGTACACTCAATATCATTTCCTATAATGCTCTTTCTACAATATGGAACATTATTATTAAGCAAACTGATAACCAAATTGATAACCAAAACTGTCTCATTTTCAAAGAGTTGTCATTATAATGTATTGCCTATAAAGAGAGTGGTAGAAATGACATGAGTAGTTTGCAAGCACAATCCCTTTCACTTTGTGTTTGACCCTGAAAAACATCAATGCTTGGGAGAAGTCAAATGTTAGTTCTTTCTGCTGAAAGAAACTTAGTTATGATTAATTACTGTAATAGTTTGCTAGTGCTTTTGTAACAAAGTACTAGAAACTGGTGACACAGAACAACAAAGTTTATTATCTCCCATTTCTTGAGGCTAGAAGTCCAAGATCAAGGTCTTGGCAGGGTTGACTCCTAATGGATGTAATGGAAAGTCTGTCCCATGCCCCTCTCCTTCCTGGCAATCTTTGACATTCTTTGGCTTGTAGATACATCTCTGCCTTCATCTTCACATGGTGTCTTCCAAATTTGTGTCTAAATTCCCCCCCTCCTTTTTTTGTAAAGACAGAGTCTCACTTTATCACCCTCAGTGGAGTGCTATGGAACCACACAGCACACAGCAACCTTCAACTCCTGGGCTTATGCAATTCTTCTGCCTCAGTCTCTGGAGTAGCTGGGACGACAGGTGCCTGCCACAATGCCCGGCTATTTTTTTGCTGCAGTTTGGCCAGGACCGGGTTTGAACCCACCACCTCAGTATATGGGGCTGGTGCCCTATCCTCTGAGCCACAGGCACCGCCCAATTTCCCCTTTTTATAAAGATACCAATTACATTGGATTGGGGGACCAACTTATTCCAGTATGGCCTATTGTTAACTAATTATATTTGCACTGATTCTATTTCCAAGCAAGGTCACATTATACTGGGGGTTAAGCTTTACCATATGAAGCTTTGGTTG
Organism: Arctocebus calabarensis; assembly: GCA_963573935.1. Taxonomy (NCBI): domain Eukaryota; kingdom Metazoa; phylum Chordata; class Mammalia; order Primates; family Lorisidae; genus Arctocebus; species Arctocebus calabarensis. Next base: position 27,293 of record CAUYON010036138.1, read on the forward strand.
GGGAGAAATAGCATTCAACCCATAATAATTTTGCTCCTAAAATCATATTTTTAGATATTCAATGAGCAAGGAACCTGTCCCTCGAGTTTATGTCTTACTTTAAAAAATGTAAAGAAAAAAAATCACTAATGTTCAGGGCAAAAAAATACCAAAACAAATCAAGCAAACAAAAGGAAACATAAAAATGAACAAATGAACCCACTAAATAATTAAAAACCCATTGCCAGCCAGGGATTCTAACACTGAATTGATAAGTTGATGGAAATACATTTTATTTCATAAGCACAGATTCAGAAATGATATTTTGTAATATAGATCCAAAGGAGGTATTAATAACACCCAAACAATTGTAGGGTGGAAAATAAGGAGAGAGGAAGAGAGAGGGGGAGAGAGAGAGAGAGAGAGAGAGAGAGAGAGACAGAGAGAGAGAGAGAGAGAGAGACACAGGTAAATGAGAGTGAAAAACCCACCTTTGAAAATATTCACATTTTATGTAATCTGCTAACTAGGAAACTGTAAGGGTGACACCCATCCTGCATTCTGTAGAACTGTTCCAATCTTACCAGGAAAAATCTTACATCCTGTAAGATTTACTTTCATATCTTAATAAATGCTTAATATTTACTACAGTGGTCAAACAAGTTATTTGATGATGATGACTTGTTACATCACTTGGCACAAACCTGTAGAAGAGCCACTTATATTTTTAGTGGTTGTTCTTTACAACATGAAAAGTAAATAAACAAATGTAATTAAATTTAAAAGTAAATAAACTTTTATTTTACTGCATTGGATATTTTTAAAGGAAAAATAAGATGAGTCATTTGGTTTGATAGTTACCTTTATTCTGATAGATGTCTGTGTTTATTAAAATATTAGTATAGATATATTTGGGGGCACAGTGATAATGGGGACTGGAAAATTATGTCTTTAAAACCTCTTTATACAAATTATAATCTTAAACATTCATATAGAAATTTCTAGAAACATGTGCTTTCTAGAGTAGTGCTTTCTCTTTATCTGAGATTCCTACCATGACACAGGCAGTTTTTAGGATTTTTTGATATTTCAAACCCGTCACCCACAACAATGCATCTGAAAATTATGAAACATTGCTACTAATAATAACAGTTTGGAGACTATTACAAAGCAGAACAACATATTAATTCCTCATTACTTTATAGACTACTATTTTCTAAGACTGTGTACTTTGCTTACACTGAAAATAGTAACTTGAGGTCAAGTTTGTGTTTTCATCAAGTAGTTTAACTAAATTAAGTTGCAAAGGGTTGGATAAGACTTATTTTGAGGGCTTATATGATATGAGAAACTAGATGTAATAATATCTAGGGCTTCTATGATACCATAAGAAAGCTATTTGACTTTTTTGCTTTTTGATTCATTATTTTGTCCTTATGAATATAGATTAGTAGGGAAAACACAAACTCAAGATATTCTTATGCTCAAAATTAAAGAAACAAATCTCCAAAGTGCGTCAAAATGTTAATTTATTTTTGTTTGTTGGAATAGATTTTTATTCCCTTTGTGAGGGCAGAAGCCTATTTAAATAAAAGTAAATATAAAAACTGCTGGAAAAATCACAGGTACTGATCAAAATTCAGAAACATTATTAGGCTTTTTCTTTGAATTATACATTGAATTTTAATTAAATAACTTTTTTTTAAGTTCTGCATTCAACTCTAGCAGTGGTAACTAAAAGCACCAATTCCATGTCTAGCTGTAGCCAAAGAATATCAAAAGAATTCTGTGGCTCAAAGGAGTAGGGCGCCAGCCCCATATACTGGAAGTGGTGGGTTCAAACCCGGCCCTGGCCAAAAACTGCAAACAAACAAACAAACAAACAAAAAAACCACTGCATTTTAAAAAGACCTCTCAAACATTCTGACATCACAATAAGTTTGGGAACGGCAAAAGCCACTCTCACTAATTCCTTCTTGCTAACAGAATCCCCATTTAGGTGTTGGTTGGAGAGCTTATGCTCTTAAGGAAAGGGGTCCCACTTCCTAGCCTAGGAGTAAACATGTGACTTAGTTCTGGTCAATGAAGTGAAGGTTAAATCCCCTAGGGTCTCCTGGGAATATTTTCTTCTCTAATAAAAGCTGGGGTTATAAAGAAAGATCTGTGCCCTGAACCCAGCTACTCCTGTCTTTAAACATGGTTGTAGAAGGACATAGTACATGAACGTCCTGCAACAATCTTGCAACTCTCACAAGCTTAAGGGACTCTAAAACTGACATCATAGAGCCACTGAGTAAAAACACCTGCAATTCCAAACTGCAGGTGGAAATAAACTTCATTTGTTTAAGGAACTATGGGGAGGGGGGTATTCTGATATACAACTAAACGTGTCCCGAACTGATGTAATAACTGTCCCTAATTGATGTAACCTATAGCCCATTATCAATGATTATACGTGAATTTCTTTTCTTTTTTTTTTTTTTCGTGAATTTATTTTCAATGGCATACATTTTCTCATTCATTCATTTAGGTAGTCATCAAACATTTATTAAGCAACCACTGTGTATATGGGGCTAGTGTCCTACCCACTGAGCCACAGGTGTCACTTAACAACCACTATGTAACAGGCACTGTGCTAGGCACCTAAGACAGACAGCCATATCTTGCTATAGTTTTGGTGAACTGGCCAACTTATGCTGTTCAGTGGCTGATTTATATTCCCTCTTCCCCTTCTTACCTTAGGGAGGGCCAGCTGCATGCTTTGCCACTTGCTTCTTGTTTGTGAAATTATCCAGGAGATTTGTTCCATCACTATTATCCACCCCCCTTTGTTCCATCACTATTTTCCACCTAAGATCAGGGTGGAATTAAGAGTGGTCCTTAATTTTTCAAAGATTGCTAATCCCTAATTAGTAAATATGAAGGAGGAATGATTGAAGTCAGTGAAATTATGAAGGATGGAGATTGAGTGAGCATGAACATAACTTCTGCATACTCTGAAGAGGGCTGTGTTATGGGAGTTTCAGAAATGAATTTTAAAGGCAAATAAAACACTGAGTGTAAACAAATGTAATACTTTTTAAAATGGGGTGTGAAAATGGGTTCAGATTATAAAAAGGAAAATACAGCTTCAGGAAATATAGAGATCAATGAAAACATATCTAACAGTTTTCTAAGTCATTTTTCTCTAAGTTCTCATGAGAAGTAAATTAACATTTGACAACTTGCCAAATACCAGGTCCTACCTTTGAGGCATCTCACTTGGGTCTATATATATATATATATATATTTTTTTTTTATCTCTCTCTCTATATATATATTATTGTTGGGGATTCATTGAGGGTACAAGAAACCATGTTACACTGGTTGCATTTGTTGGGTAAAGTCCCTCTTACAATCATGTTTTGCCCCCAAAAGGTGTGGCACACACCAAGACCCCCCCTTGCTCCTTCCCTCTCTC
>CAUYON010036139.1:0-27017 GCA_963573935.1 Arctocebus calabarensis
ATATGCTCAGTAAATATTTGCAGAATTGAGGTGAATTTAGAAATTTAGTATTTTGAATGAATAATTATTTTTTAACTACCTAGCTATACTGAAATGTAGTCATCTTTATTAAAAATAGAGACTTCTGGCTCGGCGCCTGTGGCTCAACAGGCTAAGGCGCCAGCCACGTACACCTGAGCAGGCGGGTTCGAATCCAGCCTGGACCCGCCAAACAACAATGATGGTTGCAACCAAAAAATGGCCAGGCGTTGTGGCAGGAGTCTGTAGTCCCAGCTACTTGTGAGGCGGAGGCAGGAGACTCACTTGAGCCCAGGAATTGGAGATTGCTGTGAGCTGTGATGCCACGACACTCTACCCAGGGCAACAGCTTGAGGCTCTGTCTCAAAAACGAACAAACAAAAACCGATTCAAGATGGATAAAGGACTTAAATTTAAGGCATGAAATGATAAAAATCTTCAAAGAAAGCATAGGAAAAACACTGGAAGATGTCAGCCTGGGGAAAGATTTTAGGAAGAAGACTGCCATTGGCAATAGCAACCACAGTAATAATAAACAAAATGGGATTTAATAATTTGCTATTGATTTTCCATACAGCTATCCCACTTTCATTTCTTGATGTTTCTTTGTTGTTTAAGTTTGTTCTTAAATTTGACTGTGCTGGTGTATTTTAAAACAGATTTTAGATATCATATCCTTACACTTGTAAATACTATAGTAATAACTCTAATAGATGTGAGGATTTTTGAAAAATGTAATTGTAATGCCATTATCATTACCCAACCAAAATAAAAGTTTTTTATACTTGGTTTGTTTAAGTCTGTTCAAGAAAGGCATTTTGCATTTGTTTATTATGTCTCTTAAATATCTTTCAATTTCAAAAAAAAAAATCTAAGGAACAGGGCAGCACCTGTGGCGCAGCGGGTAGGGTTCCAGCCCCATAGACTGAAGGTGGTGGATTTAAACCCCGCTGCAGCCAAACTGCAACAACAACAAAAAATCTAAGGAACAGTACTCTCCTTCTGTTTTTCCCCTACATACCATTTATTTATTTGTTTTTAAGTATTAGTCATTTGTGCTCTAGAATCTCCCACATTTTCAGTTTTGCTGATTTTATCATTATAGTGTCATTTGATATATTCTATTCTTCATATTTCCTGTAAATTGGTAGTTACATCCATAGTCTTGATTTTAGATTCACTGTCCTTTTGGGGAGGGCCAAGGGAGAATGCAGAAATAATTCATAGAGATTCTGATTGCAAAATATAAAGTGGCACTAACGTCTAAGCATGCTTTTCACAATGTTAGTGGATTTGGGTGTTATCACTTTGATCGATCAATTCTAAAGTTTCCTCTTACCCTTTCACTTAATGGTTTTGGCAACCATTGATATTCATTGCCTAACTCTCATTAGAGTTTGTGAAATGTTTATTTTTCTAATGATGTCATTTCTTTGCATTTATTAACTATGATTCAACTGTTAAAAAAACCTTCCTCTCTTTAACTATTTGGTTATCCTGAAATGTAAACTATACAGAATAGGCAGTGTGATTGTTTGATTCTTTTCCTTTATTGAATTTTGTTAAGGCTCTAAAGTTAACCAGTGTGATTTTAAAAAAGTATTACTTTATGGAGTTTTTCATTATTTGCTGTGTTTAAAGCCAATATTGTTATTCTTTTTGATGCTCAAATTCTTCTTTGTCTTTGACTAGTAAGAGCCCTCCCCCCATGTATGCCTACACACATATGTACACATCCACACATGCACATCTTTTTTAGTAAGAAAAATTAAATCATGAGTTCATACTGATACATGTAACTCAAATTAAAGGCTTTTTGTCTTTTACTTAATGTCTTCTATTTTGCATTGTATATTTTTGAGGTTAAAATCCTGCTTTATAACAATAATATTAATCACTTTGTAATAATTTTCAGAGTAACACAGTCAAAGCTAACAAAGTCACTGAGTGTTATTTAAAATTGCTCTCTATTTTTCTATTTAGGATTTAGCTCACTGGGGATGGATAGTAAAAAAGAATATAATGTTTCATTGTCACTAGAAATACTACATCTCTGTGTGGTCATATCTCTGTGTAGAGATAGATTTACGTGATCCCCCCGCCCCCGTCCCCAAATTCAGAAAACTTTTTTCTTTTATGTTCATTTTGTTTTCTGATACAATAAAAATATACATGGTTCTAATGTCAAAACCATAAATTGGTGTAATTTGGAGAGGTCTGGTTTTGTTCCCCTTCCCCTGTAGATAACTTCCTCCTCTGTGCCCCTGGTCTGCTCCCCTTCCCATTATTATCTTTCATTGAGTTTTAGTTTATCCTTCATTTTTGAAAAAAGAAGTGATATTTCTTTCTCTCTACGTATATATTCCTTTTTCTACTTTCCTACACAAAAGTAACAGCAACCTATGTATATTATTCTGCACCTTACTTAAAGACTCATTCTGAATTCTTCATGGAAGTGACAACTTTCTCCCTTTTTGTTCATTTTTTTTCTTCTTTTTCAGAAAAATCGTTGCTTATATGTATTTGGTGGCCAGCGATCAAAGACCTATTTGAATGATTTCTTTAGTTATGATGTGGACTCCGATCATGTAGATATAATATCAGATGGCACCAAGAAAGACTCTGGGATGGGTAAGGGCATTTAGTGATATTTTCTCTCTCATGTCTTAGCTACTTTAAGTACAAAACTATAGCCCATTTTCTTTTCTTTCTAACCATTTTTTTTTACCCTTTTTCCATTTCTTTAATTAAAGTAATTCTGAGTAAGAGGAAGAAAAGCTATTCAGTTCTCTCTGTTTAAAAATACGTGAATTATAAGTATTTCCTTTGAAAGATGGTGTGTGAATTTCTAAAGGAACTGTTTGTGTGAGTGCTTGGTGAAGGTGGGAGGGAGGCTTTGCAGGAATTACTGTCTTAAAAATGGTTTTATTCTATATTTGTTAGTCCTTTCCATCTTCTGTTTTCACTGTAGTGACCTATGTATTAGGCACTAGCATATTAGTCTATGTCTTTGTTCTTGGGGGGAACTCATGTGATTGGTAATACCTGGTAAGTTTACAAGTTCAGCACCTAAGAAGTTAATTCTGCTAGTAAAAGGGTGACTGGTTTGCATATTGCTCTGACAAGTTGTTAATAGTGCTCCATTCATTCTTGAAAGTGTCTTGGTTTCATAATTGCAGTTACCTTTCATAGTGGTGGTTTTACTATAAATAGAAGAGTGGCTTTGATTAAGGCCCAGTGGTTTAAAACGCTAATTTGAGGAATAGGGTAAAAAATTAGATCAGCTTTCTTTTCCTTTTCAGGCTTATTTATAAAATAGATGTTTTTATTACTGTTTCTTTTGTAAAATGAGGATAAAAACACCTATCTCACAGATATTATTTCTGGATGTTGTATTGATTAATATGTGTACATGTACAAGATTCTTCAAAGAAGCAAAAATAGCAAAAAGATTTTTTTTTTTTTTTTTTTGAGAACATTTACTGTGTTGCCCTTGGTAAAGTGCCGTGGCATCATAGCTCACAGCAACCTCAAACTCTTGGGCTTAAGTCATTCTCTTGCCTCAGCCTGCCACAATGCCCAGCTGGGACTACAGGTGCCTGCCACAACGCCCAGCTATTTTTTTGTTGTTGCAGTTGTCATTGTTCTTTAGGCCAGGTTTGAATGTGCCAGCACCAGTGTGTGTGGGTGGTACCCTAATCACTGTGCTACAGGCACTGAACCAAAAAAGGTCTTTTATTTTATTTTATTATTTTTTTTTTTTATTGAATCATAGCTATGTACGTTAGTTCAATCATGGGGTACAGTGTGTGGGCTTCATATACAATCTGAGATATTTTCATCCGCCTGTTTGACATAACATTCATGAGCCAAAAAAGGTCTTTTTTATTAAACTAGTTCATCTTTATAATAAGAAGGGAAACTTTTCAAAACCTACAACAGCATTACAGTAAAAAACTGTATGTGGAGTAGGTTGAACCTCAGGATCCTACCCTCATTATTCTGACATTCTGACAATAAACCAAGGCTAGAGGTTTATTCTCTGGGAGAAATAGAATGCTAGAGGCTCTATAGAGGCAGAGGGGCCAGGGTAGAAAATAGGAGAACAACACCTGTATACTGTAAGGGTAAGCATGCATCCTGTTTCCTGCTCCTTGGATGCCAGGTACAAGTCTTTTGGCAGAAGATTGGAATCACCTTCTTTGGAGAAAATATATGGTCTCAGAGAAAAGATCTCTAGATACTGATATTATAGACAACCTTCTCCCAATAAAATGACTGCTCTCTTACTGCCTTGTCCCTAAAACAGTGGCCAGTGTCACAGCCCAGTCTCTTAACTGCTGCCTACCATGCATACATAGTTTTTAATGAATTTTTATTTCCTCCCTCTTAATGAACAATCTGTTAAATAGTTTCTGTGTTAGGGTATTTACAATGAGAGAAAGAGACAAAAACAAAATAAGAAGTAATGAAAGTAAAGAAATAATGAAGTAAAGAAAACAAATCTGAAGTAATGTGCTGAACACAAGTAAGTAATAATAATAAAGATTACCTTTCTTAACAAAAAAGATACCATGTCCTTTAAATGATAATAGGATGCAATGAAAAATCAGAGACTAAGAAAGAACTTTTGGGAAATTTTGTTAGAATAAAAAACAAAGAAGAGTTATAAAATCAGCAAAAGGAAATCTCCCACAGAGGGTATAAAGAGAGAGAGCTAAAAATCGGAGAAAATAAAGATCTTAAAATAATCAATCCAGGAAGTCCAGTATTGAACTGATAATAGTTTATAGAGAACAAAGGAAATGGAGGAGACAAAATTACAAAATAATTACCAGAAAATCTCCCCAGATTGAAAAACAGTGATCTCCAGATGATAAATGTCCCCCTATAGAAATCAATACATTGAATTTCTCAAACAAACAAAACCCTCTTGTCCTGAAGGTATATCATGATGCATTTAACATTTTCACATATCAGGCATAAAGGAAATATTCTAGAGCAAAATAAGGTCACATTAAAAGAAACAGTACTTAGAATGAAATAGAAATTCTCATCAACATTAGAAGCTATAAGATAAGGAGGAACTGGGTCTTAAAAATTCTGGAGGAATGTTATCATCAACCTGGAACTCTATTCCTAGCCAAAACAGTGAAACCAGAGGGAAGAAATTACTTTCAGATATGCAAGGTTTATCAGTGGGGATTGTTTGCCTACATTTCATAGACAACCCAGTAAACAGTGGTTTACACATACAGAATCCTTTTTCTCACAGAACACTATGGGACAGATAGAGTGATTCAGCAATGCCATCCAGGCCTGTGGGTTCTTGCTGTTGTTCTGTGTGTAACATGAGGTCATAGCCTCATGGCAGCAAGTTATGTGAAGTATATCAAACATCGTGTCTTCGTTCTATATAGGTAAAAGGAAGAAAAGCAAAACTTGTCTAGATGGCTCCCAGTGGGCTTCTGCTTACATTTCATTGACTAGAACTGTAAAACCTGGCATGAAGAGAGCCTTAAAAAACAAGTAGTTCGCTTTTCCAGCCTTTATGTAGTGCATGGGAGAAGGGGTTTGGAAATGGCTGTTACATCATGTAATCAGCAACATCTGCTATAGGAGATGTTAAAAAAATGATAGCCCTTTTTTACTCACTCTTTTTAAAGAAGTTATTACACCATACACTCTAACAAAAAGGAGTAAAAGGAACAAAAAGAAAACATAAGAGCTAGAAAAAGAAGAGCCAACACAGAAAAGCAATGAAGGGGTATCCAAGATGACACATGCACAGCAAATCTAAGGAACACTCAGTTCAGATTGGAGCAGGAGGGCGTAGGGAAGTGGACCTTTCTTCTTCACCAGAGATGAGATTTCCAGATAAGAGCAAAATCAGTAGGGATGTTTGGGCATTTGGAATAAAAAGTTGATAGTAAATAGCATCTGATACAAAATATAGCAACATAATATGAAAAGCAAACATTGTTACAAGTAAGGACACATCACAGGAAATTTCTCTGCTTTACACTGAGTAGTATTTCCCTAATCATAATAATACAAAACAAGGCCAGGCACAGTCGCTCCCATCTGTAATCCTAGCATTGAGGGAAGTGGGGGGATCACTTGAGACCAGGAGTTCAATACTAGCCTGAGCAACGTACTAACACCCTGTCTCTACAACAAAACTGAAAAATTAGCTGGATGTGGTGGTGTGCACCTATAGTCTTAAGTTATTCAAGAGACTGAAGCAGGAGGATCACTTAAGCCCAGGAGTTTGGGGTTGTAGTGAGCTATCATGATGCCACTGTACTCTAGCCTAGCTTACAGAAAGAGAGAGAGAGACCTTGTCTCCAAAAAAATAATGATAATAATAATAATAATAGGCTCGGTGCCTGTGGCTCAATTGGCTAAGGTGCCAGCCACATACACCTGAGCTGGCGGGTTCGAATCCAGCCCGGGCCCGCCAAACAACAATGGTGGCTGCAACTAAAAACAAACAAACAAAAATAATAATTCAATTTAACCAGAAATTGAGATGAAATTGGGTAGGAGATTACTGTAAGTGTAATGAAAATACTCATCTACTATAATAGTCAGGAGGTAATATCTAAAATAGGAGCTTAAACAAATAGTCTACAACTGGGGACCAAAATAGCTAATACAGTGTTCTCAACCTTCCTAATGCCACAATGTATTTTCGTTATTACAAAGGGGTCACCACCCACAGGTTGAGAACTGCTGAGTTAATAAAATTACCCAGGTAAAATTGTCTTTCTTGTTTACTTATTTATTTTCTGTTATCATAGGATAGTGGAGAGGTACATGATTTAATCTTTGACTTTCCCTAGCTTTTACGAATTATTCTTTTTTTTAACCATTATTTTATTCATTTTTTTTTATGTTCAATACAGAAATATCCGTTGTAGGCTCGGTGCCTTTGGATCAATGGGCTAAGGCGCCAGCCACGTACACCTGAGCTGGCAGGTTCGAATCCAGCCCGGGCCTGCCAAACAACAATGATGGCTGCAACCAAAAAATTGCCAGGCATTGTGGCAAGCGCCTGTAGTCCCAGCTACTTGGGAGGCAGAGGCAGGAAAATCGCTTGAGCCCAGGGGGTGGAGGTTACTGTGAGCTGTGATACCACAGCACTCTATCCAGGGTGACAGCTTGAGGCTCTGTCTCAAAAAAGCAAACAAACAAACAAACAAAAAACAAATATCCATTGTATACTATTAACAATTAGAGAGTTAAAGTGAATGTGACAACACAAAATACGAAATACTTAGAAATAACTCTTCAGAAATAGTATTTCTACATGGAAAATTTCTAATTATTGAAAATATAAAAAGACACATGTCTGTATATATTGCAAAATTGTTTTTATTTCATTTTTTTGTTGTTTTGTTTTTATTTTATTTTAGAGACAAAGTCTCACTTTATCACCCACGGTAGAGTGCTGTGACATCACAGCTCACAGCAACTTCCAACTCCTGGGTTTAAGCGATTCTCTTGCCTCAGCCTCCGGAGTAGCTGGGACTACAGGCACAATGCCCGGCTATTTTGTTGTTGTTGTTGCAGTTTGGCCGGGGCTGGGTTTGAATCCACCACCCTTGGTATATGGGGCCGGCGCCTTACCGACTGAGCCATAGGCGCTGCCCTGCAAAATTGTTATTAACGCTTTTTTAAAATTTGTTTAGGTATTCCTTCTGTTATAACTCGAGTTAACTGTCTTTCTAGGGATATCAGCATACCATATAGCAAATTCAGTTTGCTCTGGGAGGTTCAGAAAGATTGTAGCAAACAACTGGCTGACTTTGGGGCACACATATCTGATATTGGATGTTATTATATAGGCAAATACCTTCAGGCTTTCCTGGATATTCATAATAAGAGTAAACCAATAACACAATTTTGATAGTTTGTCTAGTTTGAGTTACTTTTTAGATACATTTTTCATAACCTTCATCATATCTTACACTTAAGATTAAAGAAGGAATGTGGAAAAGTCCAAAGCAGAGAATTAGTAATCAGTCCTATGCCACTGCTTCTCATCCTCAAGCTTCTGCTTTGCGTAGACCAATCTATTCTAACTTTTCATCGAAATGACTAGGAGAGATGTAATACTCCCCTTATAATCCTAATATAGGTGTCCTTGAAAATGTAGTGAAGACAGTAATTAATATGATAAATAAATAGATATTGAAAATGACAACATGATAGGTCAGTGCTAGATTAAGGATACAGTGGAACAAGGCAATAATAGTCTCTCAAGTGCTTATAGTGTAGCTCATAGGTAATATATAATCTGGTGGGTGATAATAGCTACTCTTTTTTTAGACCATATGACAGAATATCTTTAACCTGTGGTATTATTCTCCTTTACAAGGTAAGAAAAATTGACACGATGTAATAAGTCATGTATTTAGTATTATACACTAGAAAGTGGTAGAGCTAGGATTTAGAAGTTTGAGTGCAAAAAAGATGGTCTTTCTACCGTTCTGAATTACTTTCCAAGATTTAACGATTGTGAAGAGTGATTACTTTCCAAGATTAAAAGATTGCGAAGAGTGACAGAGACCCAGTAAAAAAAAAAAAAAAAATTAATATAATAAGTAGGCCTTAATGACTATCATTTAAACACTTTTAAAATGCATTATAATTAGATGGTAATTTATAAAATTGATTATTATAAATGCCTCAGTCATAGTTATGCTAGCTTTAGTATGGTAATCATCCTTTTTGTTCAATTCTGTTGTATTATAAAAGTAATAATATACTCATTGTAGAGAATTTAAAGAAATTCAGAATGATATAAAAAAGAAAATGTATCAAACCACCCAGAGATAATCTCTTAACATTTTGATGTATTTCCTTCTAGTCTTTCTAAAACTTTATTATGTAACATTTGACACAATTTGATAATCTATTTTAAATTTACTTTAAATTATGGTAATTTTTTTCATTCTGGTTTTATTATCATGATCTATAGGTATTACATACTAGAAAAGACAATTGGGTTCATTCTCAGATTACTTCTATAATCAGTTTTTCTAAAATCAGAGTTACTATGTTCACTGTGCATTATTCAATTTCCAATTGGTTTATAGAAAATTTTCTCACAGTGTAAACAAGTTCACTCATTAATTTAATATTTGTTGACCACCTCCTAGCAGCTGAGTTTTTTTTCTCCTTGTCTTCTTCCCCACATAGTTCATTATTTCCTATATGCCAAGTATTGTTTTGGGCACTCAGGATTCAGCTGTGGGCCTGGGGGATAAAATGGCTTCCTTCATAGAACTCACAGTCCAGTGGAGACAGACCTGCAGTTATGTTCTAAGAACTGTGAAGAAAATAAATTGGATACTGTAATAATGAGTAACATTAGTCTCATTTAGATAGAGTAGGTTGGGAAACCGTCTCTGGAGAGGTAATCTTTAACATTTAAGATAAGTAGAGAATTAGAGGCTGAGGCAAGAGAATCGCCTAAGCCCAGGAGTTGGAGGTTGCTGTGAGCTGTGACATCACAGCACTCTACCGTGGGTGATAAAGTGAAGACTCTGTCTCTTAAAAAAAAAGAAGTAGAAAATTAGGAAGAGCCATGTGAAGAACTGAGAGAAGAGCAAATACAAAGTTGCCGGAAAAAAGCAGAAAAAGAACCTAGCCTGTTCCAGAAGCAGTTGGGACGAGTACAAATTGTGGATGGAGAGAGTTGTGTGAGATGAGTTTTACAATATAGATGTGAATCTGATCATTCAGTGCCTTGTCTAAATGTAAGAAGTTTGGATTTTTTTCTAACTAGGAGATTAATGAAAGGTTTAATGTCAGTGTCTTGGTCTGATTTAAGTTTGAAATTATCACTTTCTCTAGGTGTACATTTTCCAAGTGTTTAATTTTAACAGTATTCCTATGAGTAGCATTAGGACTTTATATAAATGGGTATGTTATTGAAGATTTTTATGGCAGAGTTGAGCATATAGTTAGAAGTACTTGGAAAATTTTCTTACCTAAAACTGTTGCAGTTATACTTTAAATTGAGGAATCTCACTGGCTTTGTTATATATTATAATGAGTGAAACTGAAATGATTTCCTTTTTATTATTCTGTTTTTCTTTTTTCCCCCATCTCTTCCGCCTTTTTCCTTCCCTCTCTTCCTTCCTTTTTCCTTCTTTTCCTTTCTTTTCACTCCTTTCCACTCCCTTCCTCATTCCTCCATATGTCTCCTCCCTCTCCTTTGTCCTATCCTTAAAGGATTCTAATGTGTGGCAGCAATTGAGAACCACTATTCTAACTCTCCAGAGCCCATTTCAGTCCTTAATCAAGTTGCCTAATGTCTCAGCATTTGTTTCTGTTAAATGTCAAAAGCTGGAAAGATGCCACAAAGATTCAGGGCTGAGTCAAATTAATAGCAGAGATTTATTAAGAGAATCTACAAGGAATGGGCTACTCCTGAAAATGGAAAATGGCAACAGCACTGAGTTAGGGTAAGGGGCCTCTTTTAAAACAATTCAAGGTGTGGTGTAAGTGTAGCTCAGGAGGTGGCAGGGCATGCCTTGACAGAGATCAAAGGTCATCTGCTGGAGGCCTTATAAAGGTGGGAGGGCCATTGGAAAAGCAAGGAGTGTTAGCCTTTTAAAACTGCAGAGAGGCTGCTAGCCAGGGTGGAAAGTCCACTCTCCACAACATCCCAGGAGTAATTGCCCCGCAGTATTCTAAAGATGTGGGGTTTTGTTCTCTGGTTCAACCTCTCGCTTGGCCATTATTCTGTGGTTTGATCTTTGGCTTAATTCATTCATTCAACTTCTTGGCCCAGTTCCTTTAAATGGCTACCTCACTAAAATGGCTATGCTTTTGCTAGGGAGGTATTTAAAGTTTGAGGATCCCTTTCCCACAGTTTCCACATGTGTAAAAGAGTAAAATTACATTTTAAAGAAAATAATGTTTCTGCTTGTGGCTATTCTATAAGTACAAGTAGATTAACCCTCTACTTTGGGCAGGTGTTATTGTTGAGTGTCTTACTTTTCGCAGGAAGATGCCCTTAGGTTCACTGGTCTGTCCAGTGTACATGAAGTCTCCAGTCACGTAACTTTTTCCTGTCCTTTCTCTCTGTTCCCACTGCTGCCTCACAGGTACTAGTTTGGCCTTTTATCCATTTGACATCTGTCTCTAGTCTTCCTCTCCTTATATGCCCCACCCTTCGCCCAACCTGTTCTCTGCACTGTAAGTAGAATACAGCTATTTTCTACCACCAATGGAAGAACAGAACCATATCCCTTAACATTTATTCAAAGATTTTTTTTGCTCACCTACTAGGTGCTAGAAAATAAGCTAAGCACTAGGACTGCAACTGTGAATGAGAGTTCTAGCTATAATTGTTCCTGGGGAGGAAGAAGAAGTAAATTAACAGCTTTACTTTTTGATTAGGACTAATTAAGATAAGAAAATATCTTTAAAAATATAAACCTCCTGGTTTTTCCTTCTCACGTAATCATTTCTGCTGGGCCTCAGGATTAAGTCTAAAGTCAACCTGATTCACAAACTCCTTTATGATATACCCACTACTTGATTCTCCAGCCTTATTCTTGGTATCTGTACTCTCTTTGTCACCAACTCTTTCTTCTATGACTATTGAATATTAACTCTTTATAGATTTGAGTTTTTGCCTGTGCTAGTCCCTCTTCTTGAATCTCTCTTTTCTCGTACCTCCAAAATTTAGCTCACTTGTGCTGCTTACCTCTCACATCTTAGCTCACAGATCTTTGTCTCCCAAAATTCTTCTCTAACTCCCTCCTCAAGCCCAGGTTAGGAATCAAAGCATGTGCCTTAATTGTTAACACAATTTTAGGTCTGCATCTGGCAGTATAATCTTGACTATGCTTTTTAAAACCTGTGAGAAGCTCAGGTGAAATATAAAGACTTTTTAGAATTCCATCTTTTCGGTACTCTGGATCTCAAAAAAATCTTTTTCTGGATTTAGTTAAACTATACAGAAAACCTGACACCAGAACTGTGGTATATTATATTGTCTTCCATAGAATAGAATTACTTTGTCTCATTTACATTTTTATTTTATCTTAACTAGATTATTACTTATTTTGTCAGCCATGAAAAGACCTTTAAAGAAGGGAGGATACTATTTAAATTTCCACATTATGTAATCTATGCTTAGAAAATACCAATTTTATGCATTATGTAGATGCTTTGTAGCTTATTTAATCATTCTATTGTTTATTAACTGCTCTAAAGCTTTTTACTACAATGAATTGCAGTAATTTGAGATGGACTTAACATATAATTATTGTGTTTATGTTATGTGTTTCAGTAACTGGGTTATTTGATTAAAAGTGCACTTATAATGTGAGTTTTAGATTGTTTGAAATCATACAAGAACTGTGTTAAAACATTTCACCAATTAGAGATAGTATATCTAATACTAAAATTACTACTGCTTGTTATAATCTTATATTGTGTTAGATACTATAAAATCTTGAATTTTTGCTCTTTATAATAATATAAATGTGCTATCTTAGCTTTAACATCTCAAAATCTAAAGAAACTTCAATTCATTTATTTTTTCACTAGAGCATAACAATTTGATGCCCCCCTCAGAAGGAAATTATCCAAATCAATAGATTGGCAGCTGCTTAGAAAGAAGGGATTTATTAGTATTGTGTCTAACACATACATAACTGCATCAAAATTCAGCATATCTAAAATTCGAGTTTATTTCTGGATAACTTTTGGCAATAAGACTGTGAACACACGGAGTTTAGCAGATTCCCCATATGCAAGCCCTGTACTTAACGCTAATTGAAACTTATGTTTAGAAGATGGTCTTTCACACCACCAGAGCTTTATATTTTTCTATGGAAACTCAGTCTATTATGATAGGAATACTTTCTCATATCTGTATCCATACATGGTAAAATACATATATTGAGCCTCCACTATTTGCCAAATGTTAAGTCAAGTATTGGTGATACATGATAACTTGATCCCTGTTACATAGAACGTATGTGTTCACTTGGTCTTTTTCCCTTGAATTCTGTTGACTCTATTTTCTCACATCTGCTATTGTTTATTCCATTCTGTTCTAACCATTGTAACAGATTGGTGTAATTGAAAGAATAGTGAATTGAGAATCAGAAGACATGGTCTCTCTTCATCTGTATCTGCCACTCATCCCTCTGTAGTTTTGGCAAAATTGCATAACTTCTCTGGATCTAATTATTCATCTGAAAATGAGGGGATTGGATCAGTTGATCTGGCGGCCTCGTCTAGCTCCAACATTTTGACAATTAAATTTCTTTCCCTTCTGCTGTTATCAGGTTGAGAAACTAACATGAGGGCTATGTGAGTTAAATCTACAAGATCTGATTTATCTATAAATATATTTTCATGAAAACTTTAGAAGCAAAATCTTACTAATTTTCATTTTGTCCCCGGGACTCTGCTTATTGACATTAAAAAATCAGTGCAGAGGCTCGGCTCCTGGGCCTCAAGCAGCTAAGGCACCAGCCACGTACACCTGAGCTGGCGGGTTCGAATCAAGCCTGGGCCCGCCAAACAACAATGACGGCTGCAACCAAAAAATGGCCGGTGTTGTGCCGGGTGCCTGTATTCCCAGCTACTTGGGAGGCGGAGGCAAGAGACTCGCTTGAGCCCAGGAATTGGAGGTTGCTGTGAGCTGTGATGCCACTGCACTCTATCCAGGGTGACAGCTTGAGGCTCTGTCTCAAAAAAAAAAAAAAAAAAATCAGTGCAGTAATAAGTCCTTGTGTTTTAGACTTTTACCAATTAACTGAGTAAGGCCAAAAGAGCAATACAGAACAGATTTTGAATCTAAGTATTTGCTGTTACTAACATAGATTAGTTACCGAACTAGGAAACTTGTTTTCAGTGTAACTAGGTTTCATCACATGCGGTTTAGTGTCTTTTATGTTTGGTTTGCCGTTATTCTGATCAAAACAGAGTATGTACTTTTTCTCTCATAAAATTATTAGTATTAAAAACTTTCCCCAATTTCCTCCTTTTGCCCTCCCATGGATATTTTTGCTACTTATAAGTTTATAGAAGTATTTCATATGTTTAATATAAAATTTCGTTTATTTGATAGTAAATATAAATTAAAGTTTCCCTGTGACTACATAAAAACATTATAGCCAGTTTTGAACATGAACAATAATGAGATGGTGCTAGCACTACCAGATACTTATAAGGCTACAATTTGGTACAGATTAGTGGAATGGAATAGAACAAATACATACCCCAAATGCATATAAAAAATTTACTATATCTGGTAAAGTTGGAATTTAAAATAAGAGAGATAAAACATACTATATAAGAAATGATATAGATACATTCTTAAGAGTTGGCATTAAAAATAAAAATTGCGGCTTGGTGCCTATGGCTTAGTGGGCTAAGGTGCCAACCACGTACACCTGAGCTGACGAGTTTGAATCCAGTCCGAGCCTGCCAAACAACAATGATGACGGCTGCAACCAAAAAAAGGCCGGGCATTGTGGCAGGTGCCAGTGGTCCCAGCTACTTGGGAGGCAGAGGCAGGAGACTCACTTGAGCCCAGGAATTGGAGGTTGCTGTGAGCTGTAATGCCATGGCACTCTATCCAAGATGAACAGTTGAGACTCTGTCTCAAAAAAAAAAAAAGAAAGAAAGAAAGAAAATTGGGATTCCTATTTGACTTCTGTATATCAAAGAAAATTCTGGGGAGACTTAAGTTTTATACTTAAAAAATAAAACTATAGGCTTGGCTCCTGGGGCTCAACGGGATAAGATGCCAGCCACGTGCACCTGAACTGGCGGGTTCGAATCCAGCCCGGGCCCGCAAACAACAATGACGGCTGCAACCAAAAAATGGCCGGGCGTTGTGGCGGGTGCCTATGGTCCCAGCTATTTGGGAGGCGGAGGCAGGAGACTCGCTTGAGCCCAGAAATTGGAGGTTGCTGTGAGCTGTGATGCTACAGCACTCTATCCAGGGTGACAGCTTGAGGCTGTCTCAAAAAAAAAAAATAAAACTATAATTTTAATTATCCAGGATTAGAAGAAGACCTTTCCAAACATCACAAAACCCGGAGTATTAAAAAGATTTGAATTTTCTACAAATTAAAAGGATTATATGAAAAAATACTTAAATAATAAATGACAAACTAGCAAATAAGATCAACGTTAGTATCCTACTATTTTTAAAGAAAGGCTCTGCTGAGCAAGATTACTAAATAGAACCTTCCACTAATCATCCCTTCACAGGAAAATGATATTCAACAACTCACCATGTAAGAAAGGACCAAAAATCGGAAAGAATGATCATAGTACCTGGTTTTAACATTAAAGAAAGAGGACAGGAAAGATAATCTTATATGGCCTACGCCACCTACGCCTCCCCTCACCCATATTCTAGCAGCACCACTAAATAGAGAATCTGTGTGTCCAAGGGAGGAAGGATAAAATAATTGCGTGACTTAGCTTTGGAACTCAGAACCATCCTGTCACACAAGTACACAGCACAGGGCAGGATTTTGCTGGTGCCCCTGGAAGGATCGTTTAGACTGCCCAGCTAGAGGGAAATTCTTTGAACCCGCGGTAGAAGCCTGCATTCTGGCTGGCTCCACCACAGGGTGAAAAAAGTGCCCTGCAATTGAGGGCAAAAGCTGTGCTGGCTCAGAGTCAGTGGACTTAGGGTATACATGATCCAGTGAGACACTAGTGGCAGTGGCCAAGTGACTACCTGTGCTTCCTGTCCCCAACTGCAGGCAGTACAGCTCAAGGAGAATCTTCTTACACGTAGAAGGAAGAGTACATAGGATTTGTCCTACAATTTGGGAACCAGCTTAACTATAGCATTAATAAAGTAAAGTATCACACAGACTCTGGAAACCCTTGATTTCAGGCCTTAGTTCCTGGATGGCATTTCTAGACCCAACCAGGGCCAGAGGAGAACTGGCTTCCCAGGAAGGAAGGACCCAATCCAAACAGGATTTACCACCTACTGACTAAAGAGCACTTGGGCTTTGGATAAACATCAAAGGTTTATGATGTTTATCATAACAGGCAGCAATTTTTATGGCTTTGGTCAAGACTGGGCTGGCTTCAGGTGAGATCATTTCAATTGGTACTGAAAATAGATTCAATAAAATTCAACATCCCTTTATGATGAAAACTCTCAAAAAAACTGAATATAGAAGGAACATATTTTAACATGATAAAAGCCATATATGACAGACCCATAGCTAGTATTATACTGAATGGGGAAAAACTGAAAGTCTTTCCTATAAGATCTGGAACAAGACGAGCTGCTGGCTGTCACCACTATTATTTGCATAATACTGGAAGTTCTAGCTAGAGCAGTCAGACAAAAAATAAAATAATAAACAAATGGCATTCAAATTGGAAAAGAAGTCACCTTGTTTGCAGACAATATGCTCTTACATCTACAAAAACTCTACAAAAAAAACTATTGGAACTGACAAATTCAGTAAAGTAGCAGGATGCGAAATTAGCATACTAAACTCAGTAGAATTGATATATGCCAATAGTAAGCAATCTCAAAAGAAACCAAGAAAGAAATTTCATTTACAATACCTACAAATAAAATACCTAGGAATTGGCGGCACCCGTAGTTCAGTGGGTAGGGTGCCAGTCACATACACTGAGGCTGGCAGGTTCAAACCCAGCTAAAACAACAGTGACAGCTGCAACAAAAAACAATGGCTGGGCATTGTGGTGGGTGCCTGTAGTCCCAACTACTTGGGAGGCTGAGGTGAGAGAATCGCTTAAGCCCAAGAGTTTGAGGTTGTTGTGAGCTGTGACACCACAGCACTCCACTGAGGGTGACATAGTGAAACTCTGTCTCAAAAAAAAAAAAGTAGGACCAAAATTCTGGATGATGCTACCATGATTTGGGGTAAGGTGGGGTGGGTGGGACACCATATAATTTCAAGTATAGAGAAGAAAATATTCTATATTATTATACTTTTATTCTAAAATATCTTATACAAGCCTCAAGCCCTTTCTGGCTTCCTTTTCTGTCTTGCTTTGTTTATCATTGTGACTGTTTCTCATACATGGTGTCGCATGCTATTCTTGTTTTTTGTTTGTCTTTTTTGTTTTTTGTTGGAAATCTCCTCAGAGGTTTTTCTCATAGGCATGAACTTTCATATTTCCACTGATCCAAAAATTCTTATTTTTCCTTCAGTGTTAAGATTGCTAATTTAATTGAAAATGGAATTTTAGTTCCATGTATTTTTATATTCTGCAGAATTTTAAAATTACTACTCCATTTGTATTCTAGCATTCGTTATTATTGACGAAAGGTTTTAGGAGTGGAAAGTGTGATACCTTTCCTCACTCCTCATGTTGGTTTTAGCTGTCATGCCTATAACAAAAGAAAAGTTAATAAGAGAAAAGCATAACAAGCTTATTTAATCAGAGTCTTATGTGACATAGGGGCATTCAGTAACGAAGCTCCAAAGATATAGGAAAACTATCCATTTTTAGCTCAGGTTTGATGAAGAATGAGCAGTTAGAACTATGATTGGGTAAAAGGACTGCATCTAATGCCAGTGGACTAAAGTGGGGAAACCCAGCAAAGCCTATCTGTTTAGATTCTTCGTGGCCCCTCTGTGTGGCATTTCTGCCTCCTGGAACATGCAGAGCACGTTCCCAACCAGGCCTTTTCATAGAACGCATTAGGGACACATGAGTTTAACTCTCCATACATATACATATGGTATGGAGCAGGACAACGGTACGTCAGAGCATTTCTTTATGGCCACCTCCTTGACAGAAAAGTAGAGAAAAGTTAGATTAATAATTCTAGTATTTAGAATTATCTAGGCTGGCTTTGGGAACAAGTAGTTTTGGTTTTTATAACCTGCCTTAGGGAAGAGGAATTCTGGTTTTATGACTTATTTTGGCAGAGAATGAGGGACAAAAGACAGGAGGACAGAAGGTCAGAGAGAGAGAGAGACCTGGGGTCTAAGGCCTTCCAATGTCCAGTCCAAGTACCATTCAAAATACTCAGCATGCCAAGTGCCATATTTTCTGAGTTTCAACGAGGTCCAACGTTGGTTTGATTCTTACTTCTGTGTAACAACTTTTTTTTCCCTTCTGTGGAAGCTTTTTAGGTTTTGCTGGGAGTTGTGAACTTTCACTAAGATGGAGATATGTATGTATATGTGTATGTATGTATGTAGATATATATGACTTTTATAAAAGTAAACATACATTAAGTTAGGTAAACAAGCTTAGCAGTGTGCTCATGCAAACAAGACACATACTTCTTCAGTTCAGGGACATTTTCTTTTAACTATTTTGTCTTCTGCATTATCCTTCCTCTCCTTTGGTTTTTTCAGGTAGATTTTTGACTTTGATGGATTTAGTCTCTTTAACTTATCCCTCATAGTTTGTATCTCTTTTTGCTCTATATTCTGCTAATAGTTTTATCTTGACTTTGTTTTTAACTATGTCTGTTTTGTTTTCATTCTCTCATTTTTGTTTTTGATCATAATTTTACTTTTTAATATCTTTTCATATTTTCTTTATTAGAGCATATTCTTGTTTCACACATGTAATATTCTCTTTAATCTCTCTAAGGATGATGAGAATTTTTTTTTCTAAGTTTTCCAAAGAGAATTCTTTTTTCTAAGAAGATAAACCATTTATCTTCTCCTGGTTGTTCAATTTGTTCTTCCAGGTCCCTCTCTTTTATATTGTTGATTTTTTTTGTCCTCATATGTCTTGTGGTTCTTGTCCAAACATTAAAATTTATGAACAAAGAACTGCATCAGTTAAGAAAGGTAGTTGACAGTGGTTGTCTTTACATCATATGGGTTTCTTTTCCCAGTCATCTTCTGTAAATGAAGCACTGGCCCAGTGTTCTGGAAGGCAGCTGTGCTCACCAATGTGCAACCAATGCAGTTTGACTAAGGGTTTTGTAGAAGTGCAGAGCACCTTCCCAACCAGGCCTTCTCATAAAATGCGTTAGGGACATATGAGGTTAACTCTCCTCATTGTCTGTTGTGATGTTTGGAGTTACTTTAAGCTCTGCTTTTCATTCTGTGTCCTTATTAGAAGCTCTCTTCATAGTCTACTTCTGCCTTTTCTATTTGATGACTTATTTAAAAGTTTTCTACCTTTTATCTTTGGTGAGTCAGCCTCCCTTTTTCTTACTGTGATTTCTTTTGTCAATCTCTGTCTTTCAAGATTCTTCAAAGTTTTCTCTTTTCTGATGATACACTGTCTTTTTTTCTAGTGCTATCATTTTTTTCTTTTTGTCAAAATTTCTGCCAGTTCAGTGGGATGACGGAAAAGAGGAGTAATGTAGTTTATGTTTTGTTCTTTATCTGAAATCAAAAGGCCTAATAACCTTTAGTCTTCATGAGCATTTTTAGTTAGTAAAAATTTAAGTCTAAAATGCCTGCTCCTGCTAGACTGTATTTCTTTTAAATACATGAAATGTTCTATGTATATAATTTATAAATGTGATTTTTTTTTACATTTTAATTTTCTTTAATAAGAATGCATAAAATCTCCATTTGAAAGTGAAAAGTATGGATTTTTTATTTGTTTACAAAAGAGGTGACAAATTAGATTTAAGGTACTACAGAAATGGACAGTCAGTGATTTCTTAGAGAAATCTAGGTTGCTTTTCAAGATAGGTAGTTTTTTTGTTGTTGTTGTTGTTGTTAAGTAGGCCCAGGCTTGGTTTAAATCCGCCACCCCGGTTCATAGGGTCAGTGCTCTAACTACCGAGCTACAGGCGCCCAGCCTCAAGATAGATACAGAAACTTGGTTTTAGGATTTTTTTCTTCATTAATTCTTATTTATCATATTTTTTATTTTTTACTGAAATGTCTTTTGAATTTTACTATGTATAATTGGTAAAAGTAGGAATTAGGCTTAAGTGCAATTCGTAAAACTTAGGCAAAAAGCCATTAATATGGCTAGATTCAGTATAAGTTTGAATTAATCCCCTGATCCTAAGGAACTCCTTAGATGCAAGTTTTTATTTTTAGTTTTTAGACAAAAAAATCTAAAATACTTCAGCCTTTATAAAGTTATGCTTTATTTTACTTTTGAAACTATCATGCCTTTTTTATTTTTGGGATACTGGAAACCTGAATTCTGTTTTTATCTAAATCATATGCTCCAATATTACTATAAATTTTATTCAGTAGAAATTTGAAAGAATGAGTTAGAATTTTTCATTTACTACTAAAGTCATTAGTACTTAAATCTAAATATTTTTTTCTGCATTTTGTTTGATTTTCTTTTTATTTTCCTTATAATTGTCTACTAGAAAAATTTATGTTCTGTAATAGAAAGTAAAATACCTTATGATCTCCCCCTTTCCAGGTAACTATTATTTATAATTTGGTATATGTTTTTTTCATACTTTTTCTACTCATATGCAATATTTTATATGTAAAATTTTATATGTAAAATTTTTTCTTTTTCTTTAATATATAATGGAAATTATATTTGAAAGAGATTACAAACTTAAACATTAATAGAAATTTTGTACCTTGAAACATTTTGCCTTTCTGAGTATTCTTAGAGAAAATATTTGATACCTCTAAAAAGATTGATAAAATACTTCTGAGAATTTTGGGGTTTTTTTTGTTGTTGTTTGTTTGTATTTTGAAACAGTCTGACTCTGTCACCCTGGGTAGAGTGCTGTGGTGTCATAGCTCACAGCAACTTCAAACTCTTGGGCTCAGACCATCCTCTTGCCTCAGGCTCCCAGTTAGCCTGC
Organism: Arctocebus calabarensis; assembly: GCA_963573935.1. NCBI lineage: Eukaryota > Metazoa > Chordata > Mammalia > Primates > Lorisidae > Arctocebus > Arctocebus calabarensis. The sequence continues at coordinate 20,786 of CAUYON010036139.1, forward strand.
CAGGATGCCAAGCTAAGTTTTTCTTTTAGTTTTTCTGTTTTTACTAGAGATGAGGTCTTGCTTTTGTTCAGGCTAATCTGGAACTCCTAAGCTCAAGCAGTCCATCTACCTCAGCCTCCCAGAATGTTAGGATTACAAGTATGAGCCCCTGTGCCCAGCATAGTACTTTATTTTTAATGAGTTTTTGCTTCAGGCTTAGTCACTGGTATAGAGATTGTCTGTACTTGGGACATAACATTTACCTTTCTTGCACTGATGATGTCCATTTAATGGAAGTAATGTTTCTTTATTGATATTTATTACCCTGTATTTTGCCATATAAAGTGGTCATTCATGTATAATACTTGGCCCAAACTTTCAGGAAAACATCTCTCGTGAAAGTGGCTAGCTCTGAAGTCAGGGGAGACACATCTGAACACAGCTAACACTCCTCTGGTAAAGGTGCAGATCACACTGCCCTCCTGCAGCTGCCCACGCTGTGACAGCTGCCCCTTCCCTCTCTCCCAGGAGCCATTCTCTTCCGGTCATTATCAGGGGCCACAGCCAAGACCACATATGTAGCCAGTGGGTCAGGAACTTCTGAGGCTCCTCTGCCAGCAAGCAGCCAGGCGGGTTCTTAGGGCTTGCATGGGACTTACAGCCCCCTCCACACTGCTGGGCCTTGGGTCTCAATACTCGCCTTGCACAGCTATGTGCTGCCTCACTGGATTGCTCCCATAGATCCTGGATCCTCCTGGACTGAAACCCTGTGCGTCTGGTGGGCCCAGGTGGGAGGGCACAGCAGCCACAGGAGGCCCAAACCATACTACCCATTTATAGTATACATCCTTATTTTTCCCTGAAAATTTTAGACCCAAAAAGTACACATTATATATGGCAAAATGCAGTATGTGAGTCACTACTAAAGTTTTGAGATACACTATGTTATGGTCCAAGAAATAGAGTCAACAGCATCCTTACTGATTCACCCACGCAAGTTTCAACTTGTTTGGCTTATCAGTGTTACCAGGGAGGTTTCATTTGTTCCATCTGTACAGATTTTGTGTTTCTTGATTTTGTGTATCAAATCGTAATGAACTACATGTCTCCTTCCATTGCTAACAGTGTCCTTATTCACCTGTTTCTTAAGAATCTCTCATCTTTCCCATCCATGTGATGGGGAAGTTTTCATCCTATCTCTGTCTTAGACCTGATGTAAGCGAATTTCAGTCTTTAAGAGGCCCAGTAAATTATCAAGATCCCTATGAATTTTTAGATGAAAAAATTGAGATTCCTCCCTAATTTTTTTATGAAATGGGAAATTAGCTAAAACAAGATTTCCTACCACCTTTTTTTCTTTTTCTTTTTTCTTTCTTTCTTTCTTTTTTTTTGTTTGAGAGAGAGTCTCACTATGTCGCCCTTGATAGAGTGCTGTAGCATCATAGCTCACAGTAACTTCAACTCTTGGGCTTAAGTGATTCTCTTGCCTCAGCCTCCTAAGTACCTGCCTACAAGATGCCTGCCACAACACACAGCTATTTTTTGGTCGTAATTGTCCTTGTTGTTTGGCAGGCCCAGGCTGAATTCAAACCTGCCAGCTCCGGTGTATGTGGCTGGCACCCTAGCCGCTGAGCTACAAGCGCTGAGCCTTCTTTTTTCTTTTTTTTTAAGAAGCAAGGTCTCTCTCTGTTACCCAGGATGGAACACAGTGGCACCATCATAGCTCATTATAAAATTGAACTCCTGCGATCAAATAGTCATCCCACATCAGCCTCCCAAAGCGCTGAGATTAGAGGGATTATAGGCATGAGCCACTGCATCCAGCCTCAAGATTTCTTCTTTATTTTTCTTTTGTTTCCAGTGCTAATTGGTTTTTAAGTTCCAGTCAACGGGCTAAGGCGCCAGCTGCGTACACCTGAGCTGGCAGGTTTGAATCCAGCCCAGGCCCGCCAATCAACAATGATGGCTGCAGCCAAAAAATGGCCAGGCATTGTGGCAAGCGCCTGTAGTCCCAGCTACTTGGGAGACTGAGGCAAGAGACTCACTTAAGCCCAGGAATTGGAGGTTGCTGTGAGCTGTGATGCTACAGCACTCCATCCAGGGTGACAGCTTGAGGCTCTGTCTGAAAAAAAAAAAAAAAATCTATTGAATGCACAAATCTGTTTTTTGTCTTGCAAGATAATCTCAAACAGATGTCTGTAAATTGAAAATTACTTACGTCTTATAAATAAGTGTAATGGTACAAAAATATTTTAAGAGCTTTGATGTTAATGCTATTGAGAGATAATATTCTTAGCGTGAGTGTGGGGCTCATACCTGTAATCCCAGCACTTTGGGAAGCCGGGGCAAGAGGATCATTTGAACCCCAGGATTTCAAAATAAGCCTTAGCCACATAGCAAAACTTCATCCCCAAAATTTAAAAAGTTAGCTGGGCCTGATAGCACATACTTGTAGTCCTAATTTCTTGGGGAAGGTGAGACAGGCGGATTACTTGAGCCCAGGAGTTCAAGGCTGCCGTGAGCTGTCATGGCACCATTGCACTCTAGCATTAGCAAAAGAGCAAGACTCTGTCTCTTAAAAGAAAATAAAAAATTATCTCAAGAAAATTAACCATTTCTTTCACACCCCACAGAATTTGATTAGCATTTGTGAAGATGAATGATTTATTGGTTTGAAATTATTTAAGGTTGGGAAGCAGGTATGAATACAATGGTTTAATTAATGTAGACTTTATTTGGCTGTAATTTGTTGTTACTTACGTTGAAGATCAATGTCTTGGTTTTACTGCTTAGCATTATTAGTTGGCTATGCCTTATGGTGAATTTCTATGTCACTAACTCTACCTAACACAAAATCTATAATGGAGCACAAGCTGCAAAAAATAAATAAATTGTTCTTTATCAAAATTAAAAACCTTTGGGCTTCAAAGACCATCAAGAAAATGCAAAGATGACTCACAAAGTGGGAGAAAATTTTTGCATGTGAAATGGTGCAGCCACCTCATGGAAGGATTGAGGGTGACTGCTAATGGGTACAGGGAGGTTTTCTGGAGTAATGAAAATAGATTAGCATCATTTTATAACTATGTGAATATACAGACAACATCAAACTGTACCTGTTAAGTGAATGAATTGTATGGAATATGAATTACATTTCTTTAAAGCTATAAAAGTCAATAATAACTTTAAATATGTAACTTGTAAGCCAAATCAACATTATACAGAGTAAAAGGGATATTAAATATCAAAAGATCAGAGAAACATAAAATATATAGCTTATAATATGTTTTGTAATAAAAGCAACTTTTTATATTACCAGATAGTCTAGATTTTATAAACATGGTAATCCTATCTCCCTGAGTGTTGTAAACCTACCCGCTGCTTCTGTTCTTGAGAGTCAATCCTTGTCATTTCTCTATTCTACAGTTAAGTTTGTTCTAAGCAGACTGTGACAAGGAAACATGTAAAATTTGATCTTACACTCTTTGACGTTCTTAGATGACCCCCACCCCGTATTCCTTTCATTCCTTTAATCCATTTTTGATGGCAATTCACTCATTTTATAGAAATCAAAATTTATTTCCCTTTCCACTAATTTCCATTTCCTCAGAGGGTCCTCATCTAGGTATTTTAAAATAAGCAGTTTGTTGCATTGATGCATATGATTCATACCTCCTTGATATTTGTATTTTAAAACATTATAGATGAGGAGTTAATAAACTTTGTATAAAAAGAGCCAGTTCTGCAGACCATACATTTGCTGTTGCAGCTACTTAGCCTTACTGTTGTAGGGTGAAAACAGCCACAGGCAATGTGTAAAGGAATGGACGTAGGCTGATTTGACCCTGAGCAGTCCAGAGCAGGCCCATAGTTTATCAAGCTATGTCATAGAATTCTTAATTTGAAGGCTCACTATCAAGACAAAATAGGATAAAGAAATTTAATCCAGTGTGGCTCAGTGAGTAGGGCGCCAGCCCCATCTACCAAGGGTGGTGGGTTCAAACCCAACCCTGGCCAAACTGCAACAACAACAACAACAACAAAAAATAGCCAAGTGTTGTGGCCGGCACCTGTGGTCCCAGCTACTCAGGAGACTGACTCAAGAGAATTGCCTAAGCCCAGGAGTTGGAGGTTGCTACGAGCTGTGATGTCACAGCACTCTACCAAGAGCGACAAAGTGAGACTCTATCTTAAAAAAAAAAAAAAAAAGAAAAGAAAAAGAAATTTAATCCAATAAATTTAGGCAATTATAACCCTCACTTCTACTATTTCTAAACATGATACTATTTCTTCACTGTTTAATTTTTCTTCCAAGGGTATCTGGGAAATAAATGTCAGAACCTTAGCACATCACTTTTGGAAGTTTTACCAAGTCTTTTAACACACTCATTTCTGAGTATCCTTGAGGGGTTAGTTGCAGGACACCCCTGTGGATACCAAAATATTTGGACACTCAACTCTGTTGTTTAAAGAGTAACAGCAAGGGAAAAAAAGTCCGTATGTGTTAAGAATAGATGTAGACATCCGTGGAGGTGGAGAGTCGTATAGTTTATTTTTGATTTATAGTAGGTTGAATCTTTAGATGTGGAACCCAGGGATACAGAGGGCCAAACATACCAGACTTTATTTAACCACTAAAGACTGTGCTAAGAGGGTTATTATTAAGGTTAGGTCAGTGTATTTGTGTGCATAGATATGAAAATAAATACAAAAATGTACGTATGTATGCAAACTATACATTACATTTTCTGTGCATGTATACTTTTCTAATATATTTACTATGGAATCCCAAATTTATTGAATGAGAATGTAAAAGGACACATGAATTTAAGGTAAACTAGGAAAAAATAAACTAGATCAAGGAAAATAAGGATCATTATGGCTACATCTCCTGCCACAGTATTCTAGGTTGGCTTAAATATTTTACTTAAGTGTGTTTTTGTTAGATTTTTGAGTATATGATGGTTGTTCGTGGGTAAAAGAAACATAGTGTTGAAACAATATATTGTTTTGAAGTTCTTATTTAAAAAAATTTTTCAGAGGTAGGGTCTTGCTCTTTTGCCTAGGCTGGAGTGCAATGGAGTGATCACAGTTCACTGCAGCTTGGAATTCCTGGGTGCAAACACACATCCCACCTCAGTCTCGGGAGGAGTTGAGATTACAGGCCTTGAGCCACTGTACCCGGCTTGATGTTTTTTTAGATTATGGCAATTATGAAGAAGCTTAGTTCATAATATGTACTTTTTATGTATAAAATTATATTTCAATATTTATAAAAGAAATAATAAGGAAAAATCGCATTTGCTGTATCAGTGTTTTATAAATTGCTGGGTAATGCAGAATGACCATTCCTTAATTAATGAATTTCTTAGAAAAGTAAAGTATTTTTAAGTATTTCAATTCCAGAGAGTTGAAGCCAGTCAGGAAAACAAAATGGCATGTTATGCCATAGAATTTTTAAATTTTTTTCTTAGAAAGCATCATAATATGTCATGAGCAGATATATATGTATATATTTTATTAAATCATAATTGTGTACATTAGTGCAGTCATGGGGCACAATGTGCTGACTTATACAATCTGAAATATTTTCATCAAACTGTTTAACATAGCCTTCATGGCCTTTTAATCACTATAGGAAAACATTTGTATTCTGCATTTAGTAAGTTTTGCCTGTACCCTTCTAAGATGCACCTTGGTGTGGCCCCACCAATTACCCTCCTTCTACCCCGACCTCCCCCCTCCTCTCCTCTCCCTTGCCCCTTTCCCCATATTCTTGTGCTATAGTTGGGTTATAGCCTTCATATGAAACCTATAAATTAGCTTCATAGTAGGGCTGAGTACATTGCATAATTTTTCTTCCATTCTTGAGATACTTTACTAAGAAGAAAATGTTCCAGCTCCATCCATGTAAACACGAAAAAGGTAACGTCTCCATCTTTCTTTAAGGCTGCATAGTATTCCATGGTATACATGTACCACAATTTATTAATCCATTCATGGATCAATGGACACTTGGGCTTCTTCCATGACTTAGCAATTATGAATTGGGCTGCAATAAACATTCTGGTACAGATGTCTTTATTATGATGTGATTTTTGTTCTTCTGGATATATACCTAGTAAAGGAATTATAGGATCGAATGGCAGGTCTATTTTTAGATCTCTAAGTATTCTTCAAACATCCTTCCAAAAGGAATATATTAGTTTGCATTCCCACCAGCAATGTAGAAGTGTTCCCTTTTCTCCACATC